>OY855906.1:28095936-28165936 GCA_963693305.1 Meandrina meandrites
AATGATACCATTGAAAAACGCCGCTTCCAAGAGAAACGTGCAATGTGTGGGATACAGAAAAAAAAGAACCTGTCTGGTAATACGAAATTAACATTTTCAGTGAAATAATTAGCGTTATTATATAAACTACAGTGGTGTAGCGATTGGTAGCAAATCGAGAAAAATGGTATCACACGTGTGGATAGAAATGGTATCCACACGTGTGATATCATTTTTTACCAATCAGCTCACAGAGTTTGCCATGTTACAATGGTCAATGGGCCAAGGTTTATCGATATTTAGTCGAAACATCTTCGGATCTTCCTCGGCAATCTTCGGGAATCTTCGGAAATCTTCGGAAAGTTTCGGAAAACTTCAGAAAATGTTCGGAAACATTCGTATGACTCCGGACAACATTTTCAAAATCTTCGGAAATCTTCGGGAAATGGTCGGAAATCTTCGGAAAATCGTCAAAAACCTCGTTATTAGTAGGTTTATAAAATAAACAGAACAATACATGGTTGCTTTGAGATATGAAATTTATCTTCTCGTGTTCAAATCGATATCTCACTCGTTCGCTGCGCCCACTCGTGAGATATCGAGTTGAACACTCGAAGATAAATTTCATATCTCCGCGCAACCATGTATTATCCTGTATTTATCATGTAAAAAATACAATTCTAGCTAAGATAACAATGACGCTTACATAAAAGAATATTAAAATGAAAAACGTGTAAATGTTCAGTGACAACTACCCGTTATTATTACAAAGACAAGGAAATTGCAATCGAGCTAAACTTATAACTTAAAACGTCGATCCAGTGTGATTGTTTTTTGAGTGTGAAGCCGGTCAAAAGCAGCAAAACGGTGAATTAAAGGAAGTCCCCCATCATGTACCAGCAACGTGTTGATTTTGCGTGTGATACAGTTCATGCTGCGAAAATTGTCGACACCTGCATCACAACTTTTAAGCAAAGAGTAACCTGGATTACTTACCTTCAGTATAATGCTTTTTTTTTTTTTTTATCAAAGAGCGTAGACTTGGGCTATTTGCTATTTGTCTGAGTTATTTGTTTTGTGCGGTTTTAATTTACTTCACGCATCTTTGTTGGATAGCGAGGAGTTGTCACTGATCATAAACAACCTTTTTCCTTTCATCATGGACTATAATGGTGTGAAAAAACAATTAACTTATTCCTTTCTCATAAATAGAACTACCGTGTAGCTAGTCTTTATTCTTCACTCGCTCTTTACGCTGTATAGGCTCGTTACGACGCTGAGCTAACGATCCGAAGGAGAACAAAACATTGGAATCGAAGTTCTTTGTGTGGTCCTGTACCGTTTAAAATTCGCATTGCTGCAAAACAAAGCTTTCATCGCGACCAATTTAGGGTATTTTTTTTCTTTCAAATGAAGTTTCCCAGTAAATGCTGAATGAAAAGATTTCCATGTAGGGCAGAAAGCGTAACTGTTTATTGTGTTCTTTCTCATATGCATATGATTGTTTTTGCGTTTTGTTTTTCTTTTCCTTCAGCTATAAGCTTTTCTTCAACTGCAGTGGGCGAAAAA
Source organism: Meandrina meandrites (assembly GCA_963693305.1). Taxonomy (NCBI): domain Eukaryota; kingdom Metazoa; phylum Cnidaria; class Anthozoa; order Scleractinia; family Meandrinidae; genus Meandrina; species Meandrina meandrites. The sequence continues at coordinate 28,097,485 of OY855906.1, forward strand.
AATCATTCTAGTCAATTGTAACACCAAATATGTCGTTTTCCCCTAACAACTCTTTTTCCTACAATTCCTTTATTTGCGAAGGGAGTCCTAGGATGTCTCCTCAGGCTTTTCTAAACCCCGCGGGGGAATTACCAAAGAAAGACGAAAAAGAGAAAAAGGATAAGTCTCCCATGATATGCAGCAACAGCTGTTGAATTCGCGTGTGATACAAATCCTCCTGCCTACAATTGTCGACACGTGCGTCACAGCTTGTAGACATAGGGGAAGCTCGATTGTTTACTTTTTGCAACGTTTTCTATTTATTTATTTATTTTTTTTTTTTATCAAAGAGCTTAGGCTTGAGTCAAAGATTCGGGCTTGATCAACGTCAGACTGAGAGTCATCTGTTTAGTCAGGTTTTACTTCTCACATCTTTGTTTGAAGCTGTCCGCAGTTACCATTTACACCTTTTATTTCTTCACTTGTGCTAGCGTTGTTTTATAACGATATTTTTTAGCAGCTTGAAGTACGTACGTGTGTGGTAATTACTACTTTCTAAGATTTTATATTAATTTTATTTCAACTGGCAAATGATCTCGAATCGATTGGGCATGGTTATTTTCTCTAAACCATTGATTTTTTTTTAGTTCCTAAAAAAAGTTTTATTCATTTGACAATGCGTGTTTGTAGAGAATATGACGTAGTTATCTGCATGCGAAATCAAATAAAAATAAGAATAGCAAATGAAAATAGAAATGATAAATATTGTTTAAGCTTTTAATTACAAAGGATTGCAAATTAAGGGTACTCTTCTTTTAGCCAATAAAATTTCACCTTCCATCTGCCACACAATATAAGTACTGTTCCTGAAATCCTCCCCACATGCCTCCTAAATTTAACGAAATGATACTCTCAATCATTGCAGTCTTGGGTTTTCTTTCAGCCACAAAAGCATCCCAGCCAATAAGTCCAGCAGATTACCAGAACGTAATTGGACAAGGTTTTGCAACAAACTGGTTTAAGACAGCTGACCCGTTGTCTACTTACAATGACAAGAACATCGAAGACATCTTCTCTAAGAACTTTCGAAACTTGAGGCTCCGGTCCAGGGCAGATCTGTATTCAGCTCCATATAATACCCAAGACTTCGACAGGTTTCTCGCCAGTTTGACGAAGGTAGTCGATAAATGTATTGAAGTTGGCGTCGCGCCGATAATTTCTTGGATCCACCACCATGCTGAAGCACACGCGACTGAAGCAGATCGCCGGAATTACGTGGATTGGTGGACAGCCGTGGCAAAGCAACTTAAGGATAAAGACTTTAAGCTAAGCTTCAATTTGTTTACTGAGCTAGGTTGCGAAGGGTCGAAGAAACAATGTAAAGAAAGTCTTCGCATGAGGCCAGATAAATACAATCGTTGGACATCGGAAGTGATTGCAGCAATCCGTGAAACGGGTGGGAACAACGCAAAACGTATCCTCATTCTTGGGTCACCAGGGAAAACGGCTAAAGACCTAGGCAAGATCAACCAAACGATCTATCAGAACGATCCCTACATGATGGTTGAGTGGCATATTTACGCTTCTGGACCAAACAAGAAAAAGGGAGGGCAGAAGTACTGGAGCGAGAATGGTACTCCCGATGACAAAAATGGTCGTGACAATGTCAGAGAAGCGATCAAACAAGCAACCGACTTTACCCAAAGCAGCAACCTCCTAACTTATCTTGGAGCATGGATGCCGACAGACAACAAGAACGGGAGTCTGGACGAGAAAGAGGTGATCAACTTCGCTAGGTTTTTCGCAAGTGAGCTGCGAAAGAGCAAGATTCCGTGGTCCCTAAATGTGCTTGACCGGTACTATGACACCAGAAAAAGCAAATGGATAACCGGTAAACAAGACATCAAAGGAAGCTTGATCGACATGTCGAAGGTGTTGGAAAACATTCAAGATAAAATGTAGATTATTGCACGGTGGAATTGACATTAGGAACTATAGCGAACATAATTGAAGAGCTTGTCAGCAATGAAGTTAAAAAAAATGCATAATTGATTGATATTCATCTTTCACTGTGGCATAACTAGACCTGGAAGAAGGGGATTTATTAGACTTTTAAATAAGCACCACCATTCATGTATGCTTTTATCCAGAATATTGCAGCGCTGAAATAAAAGTTTATTGGGCAAATCCTTTGTGATCCAATTTCTTAATGTAATTCAGGCCTCGTACAGTTTTTCTTTGAAATGATGTCGTTTTTCTTTTTTCTAATATTTCCTTCCTGTTTCACTTATTTATACACATATTTCTTTAATTTTTACTTGTTTACCCAGCTTTTATGAAACCGAATTCGAAAGTGGACCGCCAGACCATAACTGTAACAACAGAATATACAAAAGGGTTATTAAAATCATAGCTGGCTCTCTTGAAAGTATCGCCAAACCGATACCCCGGCCAATTTATTAGCGATCTTTCGTTTTTAGAAGAGTTAATACTTTTGAACAGCCTTTTGTTATTGAAACTTCAAGCACCTTCCAAATCAGATCATCAGCGACCTCAGTCAACCAAGTTTTATGCTTCTGGCTTATTGATCCAGAGAAACGGCATCCATTAATTTTTAAAACTAATTTTGTTGCAAAACTGCAAAGATGAACGCGATTATTTAAACCTCATTCGAGTCGCTATTCGACTTGCTATTCTTTTCTTTTTAGTTTAAATAATAAATTCTGTCTATACACATCTATCTGCGTTGTTTGAATAACATTATTGTGTCATTCAGGACATCGCGGGCTAGTTTTCAGACGACTTTACACTACGAATCGAGCATGGATGGTGTCCTGTTTTACACGTACGGTAATTTAGTATTAATCTGTACGTAAGTGAAAATTCGGAAAGAACACTTAGAACGAAATCGATATTGTTTGCTCAGGGTATGTGTTTTGACAGCTGAGAATTTTGACAGCATTTAAATATTTTGAGATTTAACGTCTTTTTGGCTCGAACATGTCATTTGTGACAATAGCAACCTGACAAAGAGCCTTTACCTGATGACCGATTCTGGATGTAAAACATCAGACGCCTGAACTGGAACTTATTGTACTTTTTTACTGCATTTCTACAGAGCTAAAACGTCAAATTATAAATATCAAATCAGACTAGATATCAACCAAACGTCGTCTTCGTATCTTTTAATTTGGAATAAAAAATGACCCTTCATGAATATATTACAACCCTTAATGGTGTCAATAAAAAATCTTATTTTTTTTATTAATTTGCAGACACGGGCTCGTTCGATCCACTGCGGTAATAATCTTACTAGACATTTTCATTTAGCTCTCTAGCAACATGCTTATCACCTGCGTTCCTGAACACTCAAAGCAATAAAACACATTTATTAGGAGTATTAAAATGAATGGTTCTTTCTGAGCGTCGGCATTAGTATTTTTTCAACCTTTTCGACCCAAGCACTAGCAGCCACCGAACACCCTGCCTGCAGCAGTCTCCAGTTAAATCGGAGAAGGCTGCGCGCAGCATTCCACGGGACTTTTGTTGGACGTCACAAAGTTTTTTGAAAATTGCAATTAAAAAAAATAATAACATTTCTCGTTCATAAGAGCGGCCGTTCGCAATCTTTAAGAGTCATCACTTAGTCAAAATCATGCACACAATCAGTTACCTCTAAAACTGCCGCAAGACTTAGGCTAATACACAAGACTGCAATTAGCATTTGTCTTGTTCTAATATTTGTACTGTAATTACTGAGTAGTTTCGTTTTCCAACTTGCCAAAATGGCTAGTCTCCTCTGCAGGTAACTTCGCTGCTAGTAGAAGACTAGGGGCCAACAAAAGGTAGAAAGGAGAAAGACTAGGAACGAAAACACATCCTTGGGCTGCGGGCTTGAACTTGAGTGCCAAAAGCCGCTGAAAGATGACTGAACCTTTCTGTTGGTGTCATAAAGCTTAATTCCTCTATTCGAGTATTTATAAAAATATGAGAGTTCATTTATTATCTGAAGAAGAATGAAGTACTTGTGATAGCCAAGTCACTGTTCAACTAATGAAGATGGCGTGGGTGACCAACTATAAACAAGTTTAGTCGTGTTCAATATTACGGCAGGTAATGTAAATAATTTGTCTTGACTTTAGGTCTAAGATCTTGTGGCACCTTAAGGTGTCCCTCTTTCCCATTAAAATTATATATATATGTTTGCAAGTTTTTTTTATTATTATTTTATTATTACCTTTTATTTATTTATTATATATATATATATATTTTTTTATTTTTCGAATGTTTAGCGAACAAGGAAAAAAATAATCACCTGGCGCTCTTTCTTCAATTTCAATATTACTTTCCTGTGGAAAATTATACCGATGTGGAATTTAACGGGAGTGGGTGGAGATTAAAGCTGAAAAATATAATTTCGTGAGTTGAATGTTAAATTTCTATTGTTTAACTGCGTCCGGTTTAAAAAACGACTCCCTTATCGCTTGACGCTGTGTGATACCTGTACAGTTGGTAATGAGGATCGTAGATTTTGCTTGCGATAAAAAAAAAAAGTTGAAGGAAGTTAAAAAAGATAATTAAAATACAGCATTTGGTACTATGTGTTCAACCCAGTCGAGACTGCCCTCCAATATCAAAGATCGTTTCGGCTTCAACGCATTTCGAGACAGCTGTCTTTCAGCAGAAGTTGTACGAATGCAAATGAGGCTAGAAAGTAATTAAATGATTTCCCCTTGTGTTTGTGTCCTACAATAGCAAAGGGCCATCTAAATAATTTGCAACCTGACAGTGCGGTTAAAAATACAGTTTATATCTTGCCTCTGGTTGGTCTGCGTGTATTTTGCAACTCGCGTCGACCTGTGAAGAACATCAACTGTAGCTAGTCTCCCGATTGAGGTACGTTGATATTTTGTGTCGCTTGTACAAATTAAATTTTTCCCATGAGCATTGAGGCAAATTGCATCGCTGTGAAAATAGAAGGAAATCTTCCAAGACGCGAGTATCCAAATATACCAAATTATCATTTACTGTGCTTTTAGATTCATCCATACAAACAATACATGCATGTTTCCGTCGCCAAAAGTGCATCGAAAGACCAAAAGTTCTGTTTCAGATCGCATATTTCTTGAAAAGCATGTCATGTAGAACGAAATTACATGACTATTTGAAGAATTTGACAACCATATCCGAGTTACTTTATGGAAAACATACATGAAACACAGCCAAGCAAGAAAAACAAAAAGGAGGAAAGTAGCATCTGTTGTTGAAATTTCACCTTTATTAAAATTAATTCTCAAATTTAATTTCAATATATATTTTAGATATCTCGGAAGTTAGTTGCTAAATTTGCTACAGATCTACATCAAATAATAAAAGCTTCATTTAAAGATTGTGTAATCATTTCAATATTCTTAGAGAATACTGAACACCAGGTTCAATCCTCGGATACGACAATTCCGCGCTACCGTGTAAAACGCAGAGGCGAGCTTAAGAGTGGGTGACATCCTTCAGTGATGGGACCTTGTTCTACTTTCCTTGTTTAATCCTGTCTTTCCTCATATCTCTTCCTGATCGATTTAATAATGCCCCCTACGCGTTGCTTAGATTTCAAAATTTCAGACTTACGTGTGGCAGCAAGATGCAAACAAAAAAAAAAAAACAGAAAGGTTCGACAAAAAATAAATACAAACTCACATTTAGGATAGGTATACAATCTTGTGTTCTGTGTTTTGAAGAGTGGCAAGATCAATTCGCGTGGAATAATTTATAGACAGAATTAGGGTCATCGCAAACTTCATAAAAACGTTTGTTCTAGGCGGATAAAAGATGTTTGGACGCCGGCAGTCAGTTTCACGCAAATGGAAGCTTGAGCAAAGACTTTATTTATTTTGCTATATAAAAGCGGAAACCTCAAAGCCATTTAGCTTTCATTTGCACGAAAATTCACGAGGGTCTACATAAGGCGATATTGCTTATATAAATAGAACCTTAGAGGAAGCACTACAAGATAATGCCTTCGTATTTCCGTTTTGTTGCGAGAAAAATTATCGGTTAATTAAAAATGCAACATCCTGTTCTTAGGAAATTAAAAGGAAGTTTACCAGTGGATGAATGAAGACATCGATTTTAGGGTTTAAATCTAAGGTACAGTGAGGATTTTGAATTTTTTTAACCACTCAAATGATTCGTTTGCAAAATATAAAAACGTCTTTGACGTATCTGTGTATAAAACAAGAGATTACTTATCGCTTTTTAAGCAGATAAAAAGTAGAGATAAAGAGTACAGACGAGTATTGAGTTAACCGGCACTAGCATATCGATTGTACCGGGAAACAGTGAGTTGACGGTCTCGACGCGAAACTCGGTCCTCGAAACTCCATGTTTTGAGGAATCATATATCGAGTTTCCGGGCTCTAGTTTCGAGTTTTGTGTCTCAAATTTCGACTTGAACGAAACTCGATTTCTCGAATAGGGACTTCGAAGAACTAAGAAGCGATTTATTTCTCGATTGCAGAACAAAAGCAAGGAACAATAACGCCGTTCACCGTTGGTCTGGAGTTTAATTCGCGCCTTCTTTTTAGTAGCGATATTCTAGAGTGCTTTAAAGTGTTCAAAGCGCGAATATCGACGAATCATTCTAAAGCAACCTGTTTCTCACACAAAACAAAAAATGTTTTAAGTTTTTAAACAGATTCCAGTTAGGTAATAAGTAACTTTTGTCGTTTGCAATTAGTACTTATTAACATGCCGCATAAAACAGCTTTCCCTGTCTAAGAAGTTTGTTTTCACTCCTCGGTGAAATAATCCACATACATATATAGCAATCAGTTTTCTTTCCTATGAATATAGTAGATGGTATTTGTAGATGGTATTTGTAGTTCCCCTTCCCCTGGTTGGAGAAAATGCGTCACTTGTTTTTACTAGTTTTAATATATATTTTTTTCACAGATATCTCCGTAACATCTTTCGAAAATGTAGACGTTTTCGGTATTTTGTTTTCACACTTGACGCTCCTTTTCTCAAGAAATTCAGCAACCATTAGACTTTATCAAAACAAGAAAACAATTTGTGGAAACAAATTCAGATTTAGGTTTAAAATATATCAGCAACACAATTCCAAAATAAGTGTTTGCTGTTTAGTTTCCAGTTGTCACTCAATTATACCGCTCGTTGTTTCATTATTTATTTTTCTATTCATTTTTCTAAAGCTCCCTTTAATATAAAATCAATTAACTTTAACTTGTAATATGCAGCAATGTGAAGTGCTTGATATAATATAGTCTCTAGAAGGGCGGATTCGGAATACACAAAATACGTTAAATAATTGCTCAAGCTCGCCACGAATGTTTCCGCCTAAAGGAGATTATTAACATGATTACATGTATGCATTAAATAGTTAAACAGAAGTTAGGTCTACGTTACATGATCATACATTTTCATCCAACACATTTGTGGATGAAAATAGGCATCGTCGTTCAATCACACTTTCATACAACATTTAGCGTATAAAGGAACACTGTTTGTTCTGGTTTGTTCGTTTAATTCGTTGACCCAGCAGGATGTTTAATAAAAATCCTCAATCGTTTCTTCAGGTTTCTTACAGGAAAATGTTATTACTACAAATACGTGTTCTGTGACAATAACATGAATTTCATATGAATTCTCAACAGAACTGCCAAGTATAAAGGGAACAACCAATGGCGGCGAATAACACCTTTGAAGAACGTCCTTATGATGATCTCGTAGCGATAATGTCTTCCAGGAGTACGGCTGACTACATTGTAGAGACGGCACTTTATATTCTAATCAACTTAATGGCCTTGCTTGGCAACATTCTTGTCTGCTTGATTTTCTACAAAAATCCACGTTTGCAAGGCGTCACCTATCAATACATTTTTGCATTGGCCATTTCTGACGTCGCTATGGCAGCATTTTGCATGCCACTGGTTTGGGGGGTACTGCTTGTGGGTGAATGGAGATATTCGGAAGGGGTATGCGGAGTGCACGGCTTTGCAGTTCTCTTCCTAGCCTTTGTTTCTTTGCAAACGATAGCTTTACTGGCCTTTAATCGTTATTGCCGCGTCGTAAAACCTTGGCTATTCCGCAAAATTTTCACGCGGAAGTTCGTGGCGTTCTCTCTATTGTCTGTTGTTTTCTCCGCCGCCTTCTTCCTGGGCTTACCACTAGTCACAGGTTGGGCTTATTTCCATTTCCACTCTGGCAAAATCACGTGCGTGCTGGAATTCCACCATCAGACCATCGACAAGGTATATACTGGCCTTTTGGGTTTGGTTATAGTTGTGATTCCATTTGCCGTCATAACATTTTGTTACACGAAAGTATTCTTGAAAGTGCAGAAGCACCGACAACGGTTTTCGTCCATCGATTCTTTGAGTGCCCATAGTTCAAGATTGAGCATCGAAGAAGTAAACATCACCAAGACTCTTTTTGCCATGGTGTTGGGTTTTACACTTTGCTGGGTCCCTGTGTTTGTCATTGAGTTTACAGATTCTGCCACAGGAAACCACTCTTTACCAAGAAGAGTGTACCTCTTAAATGTATTTTTGGTGTCAATTAGCTCTGCAATCAATCCAGTCATATATGGGGTGCTCAACAGGACGTTCAGGACGGCATATTACAGGATGTGGCCTTGTTGTGGTTGTTGTTTAGTGAACTCTTGGGACGTTCAAAGAGAACATGGACAAAGCAGCAAACACAAAAAAGCCGATACGTCCACCTGACCACCAAGCCAATCATTGAACGGTGTTTTCGTTTGCATGACTTGGCCAAACTCGAAGAGGTACCTGATCGTTTATCTTTTAAACCCAATTGCGATCTGATAGGACAGCAAACAAATTGCGGAAAGGAACTCACTCGGTCGCAGAAAAAAAAAAAAAAAAAAAAAAAAAAATATATATATATATATATATATATATATATATATATATATATATATATATATATATATATTTTTTTTTTTTTTTTTTTTGTGAAAATTGAACAGCTACGTAGTAAAAGCAGCCGAACAGCAATTAATCAAAATAAATAAGAGATAAGTCAAGTTCAAGGTGTCTGAATACAGTTTTTTCTAACATTGGCCGTTTAGCAGACTTTTCGAAGTCAATTTACACCGGATAATTATTGGAATTGGATTAAAGTTTGATGCAATATATTTTTTAGGAAAATCGATATTCCGTGGCAACGATAAACAGAAAAACACGAAATCAGTTAATAAAATATACAAGAATAAATAAATGTATATGTTTGATTTCGAATAATTAAAATCGCAAATATATTTCAAACCATGCTTTTGCCTGATAATGATAAATGAATCGAGATACAAACTTCGTGTTCTTGACGAAATTACTTCGAAATAACGCCAAAATGTGTATTGAACCTATCTTTCGTTACAGTGAAAGTTTTGTTGATTTCTTTTATCGCGATCACACTGAAAAAATTTATTTTTCCGTTGGGTCGCAAGCCATTTTGATGAGTTTAAAACTTTTAATGCTTACTGGAGACTCGGAAAGAAAGCAACGGATTTGTCAAATGCCATAAACCAATTGGCGCACTTTATCTGGATGACGGCAGACTGGCTGTACCGACAGACATCGAAAAGCCCGACATGATGAATACATGTTTCTCCATGATTAACACGACACGGTTCAATTACCTGTGACACAAATAAACACCGAACAGGATTTTGCCGATAATCAGCTCGATATTCCAACCTTATCCACCATCGAAATTTAAGCCAGCTCAGTAAAGCGAGAGAGAGAGGCCCTTTTCCTTCCTAAGTGTACCCAATAGGATTATGGAGTCATGCGTCAACGCTAACCACCTAGTAACGGATAACCAATTGCATCTAACGGAAACCTGGAGGCAAGCCGTGGACTCCTGCCTAGTGGTAGGCGTGGCATATATTGATTTTAAGAATGTGATTGCGTTAATCACAAAATTCTACCGTAAAAGCTCCAGTGCAAATTTGGTATACGCCACCCCCTGCAAGCATGGTTAACGAGTTATCTAACGTCTAGGTCACAGTGTATCGTCCTGAACGGGCGGAGATCTAGTTACAGCCGTGTGGCATTGGGCGTTTCACAAGGGAGTATTCTGGGGCCTACGTTGTTCGTCCTGTTTACCAGCGACCTCGTGGTGTCTGTGCAGTCAGCCGCTGTGTACATGTAGGCAGACGACACTGCTCTGTACTGCATTGGAAACAGTATACATGAAGTCTCGGTTTTCCTTAATCAATCACCTAAAGAATTATACGCCTGGCCTACTATCAACAAGCTCACCCCCACCCGAAAAAGTCAGGATGTATGCTTTTCTGCAGAGGATCTATCACTGGCTCCCTTCCTCGCATACTGGTAGGAGGGAACTGCCTTAATTGGGCTAAACATAGCCGACTCCTTGCTGTTGACATGGATGACAAACTGAGTTGGTCTCCACAGGTCAATAACCTGAAGAAGAAATTCACAAATAAACTGAGCCTTGTTAAGGTGGCCCGCGGTTTATTTTGGGAAAGAAGGTGCATTTTTTATAAATCGATCGAATTTTGGGCGCGCATGGAAACCTCAACCGACTTTTGTTGAATACTGAACGATATATTTAGTCTTTAAAGATATTTGTTATGTTTTATTTGTATATGTTTTCATCGACAAAATAATATTTATGACCAGAAAACCGTCCTTAAACAGGAAGTTCCGGTATAAAAGGGGCCAGGCCTGGCCATTCTCACGCCCAGTTGTCAAAAAAACATCAAAGCGTAAACAACTGACAAACAACCCGCGCTTTCTCCGTGACAGTTGCTGGTAAAATGTGCTTCATTTTTGTTGAGAATGCTATGCTTAAACGTTAACAAGTTATATTTTACTTTTGTAAAGGGTATCTTTTGGTTTCATGAGGTTTTGAGGCGTATTTAATTTGCAGGACGCTTGACTCTGCAACGTGCCATGAATGCAAGAGTGAAAATTTGCATTTCGCGCCCGAAAGGTGTGAAATGTGGGAGGTGCTATCCCTTTTATAGTGGAACTTCTTGTTTAAAGAATTGTAATGAACACGATTCAGTCATAGTACTCAGTCAACGAAAACCCACTATCATGGTTCGTTCAAGAACACTGTTTAAGAAGAATCAACAAAGGAGAAGAGTGTATCGCCCATAAATGTAATAAAAACCATAAATACAATACCAACCATAAATGTAATAAAAATTGACCATAAATGTAACAGTAACCATAAATGTAATAACGTTTAACCACAAATGTAATAAATTTACTAGCCATAAATGTAATAAAATTTGCCCATAAATGTAATAAACTGAACAACCATAAATGTAATAAGGCTTAACCATAAATCTAATAAACTGGCTATGACTTTCAAGTCAGTCAAGGGGCTACAGACTTGTCATTCTGTTTGTGCAGAATGAGAAAAAGGTCGAAAGACCGAACACAATACGGCCAATGTACAAAAAAAAAAAAAAAAACTAGACCTAAAAAAAAGCTATATAAGAAATCGAGAAATTATCCTAAAACTAGAATTCATATACGATTATTAAAAATATCTGCCCCTTTGTAAAAAAACGCTCTTTTAGTCGATTCTAATTTAACCCTATCAATAACTAACTTGTTCTTATTCCTAATATCATAATCATGAATATCATGTCGTTTAAGTTGAAAATAATTGGAAAAATAACTTGGGACCGTTCCCTTGAGGCACTTTTCAACCAGTTTGACAATGTGGTTTTCTCTTCTTCTCGTAAGGGTGTCCCCACCAAGACTTGTAACCATCTGTTCGGTGGACAAATGGGCAGTATTCAAGATTATTATATCTCTAAGACAGTACGCGCGCTGTGATTGGTCAATTTTACGGGCCGTATTCTACAGTACGGCCCGCGAAATTTGAGAGTTCTCCTGATGCGATAAGTTTTGTTTATCAAAATCTCTTACAACGAAAATTTTGAAAGCTACTTTGAAAACATCTGCATTCGGACAAAACATTTTGAGAAACAAAAGCGAAAAGAACAGGGTCTTACAAAATTCAAACTAGATTTTTCAGATCTTTTAGAAACTGAAAGCGTCCCCGACCCCGAGCATCACACAAGTCAGAAACTTGACAATTTTCTCTCTGCCGAAAGGTAGAGAAGTCGAATTCTGAATGACAAAGATTTCAAGAGTTTTGTCAAGAGTTAGCCTGCGAATACAGCCGCCTCTCATCGCTCCCGGAATGAGAGGCGGCTGTATTCGCAGGCTAGTCGAGAGTAAACGAACAAAACATTCAAAACAACGTACCTGCTGCTGTTGTTGACGATCTCTTCGGCAAATTTTTAACGACGTCCGCTTATTATTTTGAAAACGGCCGGATAGTTCGAGCTCACCCCAGACAAAATTTCGATAGTGTACTCATTTTCCAACAAGAATTCTGCACCAAACACCTCTCAGGACGACACAATTTCTTGACAATTTAGTTCACGTTGTCGACGAAATCATTGTTTGTTGCTTGCGGTCACCGCTTTCTTCTCCACAGAAAGGAGCTGTACGAATTAATCGTAAAATTAAAACGTTTGAAGTTTGGATTCACGTCTCTGCGAGCCAACTGCAAACTGTTTTCAGGGCCCGCGCAGCAAGATTTTGACTGGGGGGGCTTAAACGTGAGCCAGCTTTTTTTTCGGGGGGGGGGGGGGGGGGGGGTCCAGTGGCATGCTTCCCTTGGAAAATTTGGGTTTTAGTTACTCTCAGCCACCGGAAGGTGGTTCTTTTAATTGTTTTTACAACTTGAAACAGCACTGAGGGACCCCAAACAACAATGCTACTAACGTAGGATCTACAAGAGATTATTGCAATTTATCTGCTTTATCGGTTCTGGTCGTGTTAGTGTCTTGCAAAATTCCTATTTCATGCAGTATCAGCCTTGCCATATTATTGTAATGTCTTTACAATATAAGTAGACTCAACATTTAGAACCAGACCTATAGATTCTCTATCAAACCCTGCTTGAAACAATATAATTTACTCCAAATCAGTACTACTGCCATTAACCTTTTCAAACCAGGAATCCACCGATTTCTGCTACACTTCAGCTTAACGGTATATATCAATCAATGGAAATTAACGACTAAAATTTTAGTGTAAATTAGATTCTTTAAAGACGCCAAAATTTCTCTTTCTGTTATTGCTACGATCTGCAAATTCGTTGGAGATGTCAAAACGTCATCCTTCATGACTGTTTATCATTATTAGGTTTCTAAATCTCTCTTGCGTCATTGTTGAGAAAAATTTTCAGTTCTCAGGCGGTGGAAACTGAATGATTGTTCACCAGGATTTACCAATATGGAACTAAATCAAAAACACAGTTTATTACCAGCTTCTGGAAAGGCGTTCAAATGAAATACTTTTAGTAATTGTTCGTTCAATAATAATTATTTTTGGCGTTTCTTTCTTTCTTTACTTGTTTATTTACTTAAGTTCTTATTATTTTTTCCTTTTACTGTGAAAAAGTGGCGGGGGGGCTAAAGCCCCCCCAGCCCCTCCCTCTGCGCGGGCCCTGGTTTTTGTAAGCCAATAAATTTCGCTTTCTTCTTGCATTTGACGCGCGTGTCATTCAAATGTAGCCGCGATTGACTTGAAATGGTTTCTTTTCTCCAGAATGAGAGATATAATAAACATCTTATTAACCTCGTTTTCTCGGTCCGTACTGTAAAATACGGATCCTCGTTTTTTCCCATCGATTTATGGCCCGCACGCTTCGCGCTTGGGCCATAAATCGACGGGAAAAAACTCGGTCCGTATTTTACAGTACGGACCTCGAACTCGATTAATAAGAGGTATCTATTCTACCACCTCGTCTTTGTAAACATTCCAGACCTTCTTCATTCCCTTTACCACATCTATGGAAAACAGCACCACAATAATCCAGAATTGGAAGAATCATCGATTTAAACAATCTATTCGCTGATTCAATTGTTAATGAGGGTCGCGCTCTTGAAAAAAATCCCCAGCATCTTGGAAACTTTCTTCTTTACATAATCGATATGCTGATTCAGAGAAAGGCTGCTGTCCAATATTACGCCAAGATATTTAAAGGCATCACAAGGTTTCACAGATTCTCCCCCAAAAGCTATATCGATCCCTTCGATACCCTGACGATGTAAGCCTGTCACCTTTATTATACAATGAATATTTACGTGGGTTTCGTTGCGAGTTTTATACCTATGCGAGTGCGCGAGTTCAAAATTTTCTACAGCACATTTTCTTACCAGAAACGAAAGAAAATCACTTTGTTCTCTACACAAAAAATCTCTAAGCTATTTATCAAGTTGTACGATAACACAGACTAGTTAAGACTATCATGCAACCAAACGGTTCGAAACTGCATTGTACGCTTATGTAATAGATAGCGAGCACCACTCAGGGCCCGCGCAGCAAGACTTTGAGTGGGGGGGGGGGGGGGGGGGGGGGTAGTTACTCTCAGATATCGGAAGGTGGATTTAAAATTAACAAACAGTGTATTAAAGCGCAATATTTTTACAACGTGAAACAGCAAGGGTCCGCAAACAAAAATGGTGCTAACGTACCAGGGTCTACAAGAGATTATTGCAATTTATTGCGCTGGCCTTCGAGCTGGCATTATTTAGATTTGCTACACCGCGGAAAACGCCACCAAAAGCAGGAATCTGACTATGTTTGCTATACTTCAGCTTAACTTTGTAAACTTCTCTTTCTGTTATTGCTACAATCTGCAATTTCATTAGTGTTGTCAAAAACCATTCTTCACGACTGTTTATCATTTTCAAGTTACTAAATCTGTCTTACGTCATTGTTGGGCAAAATGTTTATTCTTCGGGCAGTGGAAACTGAATGACCATTTATCAGATGCACTCGATATCCAATATGGAACTCAAAAACAAAATTTATCCCCAGCTTCTGGAAAGGGGTTCAAATGAAATACTTTTAGTAATTGTTCCTTCAATAATAATAATATTTTTTTATCTTTATTTCTTTGTTTACTTGCTTAGTTACTTAAGTTCTCATTATTTTTCTTTTTACTGTAAAAAGCCTCCCCCAGCCCCTCCCTCTGTTTGGGCCCTGCCACTTCCAAAATCACAAACTGCCACAACTCTTACACATACACAAAAAAACTGACTTTAAATGACTTACATAACCGGCTCCAAACGAGCTTGCCGAGTCTGTTTTGCCGCCGTGATTTTCTTGGTTTTGAGTTATTTTTTTAGCCGCGATTTGACTTTGTTTTGCCGTATTTTTTTGCCTTGAGTTGATTTTTTTTGCCTTGACATGTTTTGAAGTAAATCAAAACAAATTTCTTTGCCTTCATCAATGTCCTTTTTACATTAAATTGCCCTTCTACAGGTGTATTAGCGTACAGTAAAAGTTCTAAACCCTTAATTTTTACTAAAATTTGATGTGTGCACCTACGTGCATAAGTGAGCAACCCAATAAAGTGCAGCGACATCAATTGAATTTTACAACCAGTTACAACAAGCCAGAAAAGTAAAGTTAGACGGATTAACCACAACAAAACCATGAGAGGTCAACGATGTCATTTTATATTGGCTTGAGTTTAATTTGTTGTGCCTCAAGATTTTCATTTTCGTGTCAGCAAATTTCCTGTGCCGTAAGTAAATCTATATATTATGTAAAAATATTTTCACTCCATATGTAGGCCTATGGTAGTGCATCGTATGACCCTCGTTTCTTTTCGTCTGTTTCATAAAAATTTGGGCAGCTTGCGAACTTTTTTTTTGGGTCAAATGGTTCACGGACCCCCCTGACAATAAATTTCCTGTACGCCTATGTGTATACTGGTATGCTTTTTGAACGGAGAAGATATGTTAGTTATCCCTTGAGGTACATGGAAAATACAAGTGTAATATACTAAACAATTAACATTCTATAGTCAGAACAAACTCGTTTTATTTTATTACAAAGTTAACACAAGAGCGGGAACTAATGATTAAAGATATTGTGTAAAGAGTCAGGTTTGGATTGCCATCATACATGTTACTGATGTTTGCGAATAAAAAAAAAATAACTTTCACATATGTGGAAAACAGTCTTTTACATTTGCTAAAAAAAGACCTAATGCTTCCGTTCTATGTCCCAGACAGTACAAGGCAGTACGAGCTGTAGAGTCCTCGTTTAGAATTGCACTCGAAGAAATAGTATTTTTGTTTCTTTTAAAGGGGTCACATAGAGCTTGAGCCACACCTTTAGGGGTCTATATGAAAATTTCAAGTCAATTTCACGAAGAAAGAGAATAGCAAGTTTTTAACCCCTTGACTTGGAAGTCGTAGCCAGTTAATTACATTTGGGCGATTTTTGCACAAGGCAGTGAAAATAGCGTTAACCACGTTTTGGAAACTTCAGTCATATATTGGTATAAAGCCTGGTAAATATGACCGGAAAAGCCCAAAATGTGCCTCTCGTACTACTGTTATCATTCTCTGAGCTTCTGTTGGAGTATGTAACGATTGCGAAAACGTTAGACATATATTGTCAAGGAATGGCTTCAGGGAGCTCCCCTTTGACTCCTGGTGCTCCGACTTGGCCATTGGGAAAGGGAATAAGGAAGCAGGGGGCGGTGGGTGGTGGGCTCAGTTTCCAGACATTGATTATCAACATATGTCCGAGTTTTTACAAAGTGGGTGGGGGGGGGGGAGAATTCTGCAAAATTTTTTCGCCTGTACCCGGGGGAAGGTTGGTCCAAAAACCTGAGTTTTGCACTGAAAAATACTCTTTTTCATTGGCAGAAAAGTTCGGAGGGCTGCAAACAGCGCTTGTCAAATTGCATAAAGCAACTCGCTCACACATGAAAAAACAAAGGACTTGTTTGTAGCAAGTCTTGAAGAAGTTGCAAAAGCGGTGGAACAGCAATGAATCAAAACAAATAATAAATAATCAAATCTTACCAGCCGAACTTGAATCAGTCTAGTACAGATTAGAGGATGCCTTTTTCGAACAGACCATCCAAACAATTTGACTACAATTAATATTTGAACCAAATAAAGAGAAATAAAGGTCTAGTTTACAGATTTCTTTCATGATAAGCACAAAAAGAAAAAAAAAGTAAACAACAGAGTAAAAGTCGTAGAAGTAGATATTTCATCAATAATATATAGATTTAGGCAGGCCTAAAAGCGGAGCTCCTATTTATTTATTTTTTTTATTTTTTGCTTGAGTTTGCACTGTTTAATTAAGTAGCCACACTATTTCTAAGCGTATACGGTTGCCCATATACATACATGTCGCTGCACTTTATTGGGTTCCTCATGCACGTACGCACGTAGACGCACACATCAAATTTTAGTGTAAAGACTTTTCATAACTCTAAGGGTAACTCAATGTAAAAGAACCTTGATGAAGGCGAAGAATTTTTTTTGATTTACTTCAAAACAGTCAAGGCAAAGAGATCAACTCAGGCAAAACAAAGTGAACTCGCGGCTAAACAAAATGAACTCACACGACAACAAAGAAAATCGCAGCGGCAAAACTAACTCAGCAAATTCATTGAGAGCCGGTTTAAGTCATTTTAAGCAGTTTTTCTGTCTAAGAATTGTGACAGTTTGTGATTTAGGAAGTGGTGCTCGCTGTCTAATAAGCTTACAATGTAGCTTTGAACCATCTTGTTTCGGTTGCATGATTAACTACGCTGCATGTTTTATCGTACACATTGCGAATTTATGTAGGGAAGTGAATGAATTTCCTTCGTTTCTAGTAGGCAAATGCACGTTAGGAAAAGTCTGAACTCACTCACCCAAGCACAGGCAACTCGCAATATAAAAACCGGCGAAAATACTCGAATCTAAAAATTTATCACGCGTACGAGATTTCAACACACTCACCGAAATGACAAAAAAGCAAGCGAGTTCAATAGAGCAGTTGGATAATAAATCGTTTAATCGTTGGTGTGAAGTATCGTTGCCGAAGGCTTACTCGTTTTGTCTTTGATTTGTTTGTGTGATTTTTCTGCAAATGCAGCGCGAGAAATCATGTTTTTGATCCGTGTAGCTCAATAATTTGGTATTATTTTCAAAATCCAACGATGAACCTCACAGTTAACTCCACTAACTAAAAAAGACACAAAATTTGAAACGAAAAATTTAATAGACAAAAGTGTACACAAGTGATTAAAGCTAAGAGGTTTGAAAGCAGCTCTTTTGACGGAATTTAAGCTTATAATTGACGGGAAGATCTGAAAACCGACACAACATAGAATTCGCTCATAAATGCATGAAGTATAAACAGTTTCTCACAACCAAATGTGTACATTTACGTTCGTTACCTCATATTTTGAGAAGGCTTGTAAATTCTCCAGGGCAAAGCTTTCAAACCAGCAAAATAACATCGGAGACGAAGCGACGAAAACGGTAGTTTCGTCCAATGTTCGTAATAATCTCACACCACCGACATATGCATAATATGAATTATCAGCGAAGATCAATATATCTTTCTTACTTTCGGTGTAGCTTTTTTACAGTCTTTTATCCGTCACTTCAGTCAACTTGACCGGCTCTGAGTACACAGTTAATTTTCCAGTCTTGGTCAGGAGCAGGAACCGTTGACAGTGCTTCAACTGCAACTCTCGTTGTTTTTGACTCGTACTCCGACATATCATGTTCAGGTCGACAACTGATTTCGGATCTTCCCGTTAAGAGGTTATCCTAAATCACTTGGCATAAGTTTCCATGCTGTAGATATGTAAATAAAGCCAGAAATATTCACGAAGATCTATGTCCTCCAGCACGCTTTCTTCCCATCTTTCAATTCAGCAGTGAAAAACCGGTGCAACCGATTTGCCGCCTTTTCATAAAATCGCTTCGTTTAAGTTGAAATGAAATGTCCAGATCATTTTTTTAACATGAGAAAAAACTTTTTAAAATAGATTTAGCCAAGCCTAAAAGCTGAGCTCCTCGGTTATTAACTTTGCCCTTTATTTAAATCTCAATTTACGCGGTGATCAAAATATTTGTAAAAAAACATCTTCTGGTCAGCGGCCAACTTAAAAAAAAACAAGTGACCCCGATGAGCTCCACATGTGAGCCCGCGATATGGTCACGTGATACTGGTCAGCGGATACGTTGTTTTGACAGCTGTCAATTAATCATAACATGGATGTCAAAGTTGTAAGCTCCGTTTACGTACGTACGTGGGGATAAGTAGAGATGGCATTCATCTGCTTCCCATCTCCCTTAGTCTATTCTCCTCCTCCTCCCCCCATCCCCGGTCGGGCTGCCTCGGTACTCCACTCCCCCTCCCCGAGAGTCCGTACGCGCGGGCGGACGGGCGGACGGCGTACGCAACCAAATTTTCTGGGCCTCATGGGTTTACCAAAAATCCTTACCCATGGTGCTCCGCTGGCGCGCTTCGCGCGCTGGAGCTCCGCTATAAAATTGATCTACATGTATGATTGATGACTCAAGAAACTCATATTTTGTACTTCATTACATGTAAATACTGTACAATCAAAATAGAAATGGAATATTTAAATAACACTATGAAGTAGTGTGGATTTGACAACACCGACGATGATTAAAGTTGACGCAGTTGAAGCAAATAATTTGCCGAGTAATGTTTTTTTAAACATTAGGTCCTACATTTTTGCATTTGGAGGCTTCATTATATGTAATTATAAATACAATAAAAGTCAAAATAGAATATTTAAATAACACTATAAGACCTATAACGTAAAGTAGATTTGAAAACAGCGTGAGAACAACTTATTATCTTCCGTGCACGAAAAAAAAGCAATTTCAATTCAAATATACTAAATTGCGCTTGATTATTTAAGTTGACAGATTTTTAATTAACATTTGCAGAGTAATATTTATATAAACTATAGCTTCTACATTTTTGCATTTGGAAGCTTCAAAACCTGCATAATTTTTAAAATAAGTAAAGATCCCGTGGCCAAAACTTCGGGAAATTAAATTGATCACAGTTAAATATATAAAAACAATTCGGCGAAAGTTGTAAATTTGCTGGAAGGAGAAAACAAAATGGATGGAGACCACAGTTAGCGGCCAACCTAATTAAACCACTATTCAACCTACGCTGTCCCACAACAATGCCTTTAGGTTGTTGTTTTCTTTTATGAAATGCCTCAATGGAATCAACCAAGGATAGCCATGGCCTGTTTGTCAGCATTATGTTATAGATATATTACAGGGTAACTGTTCTCAGACATTGTTCACATTTTTTTACTTTGCGAAACAGGTAAGCAAATTAAGAATTTCGCACACAAACCAATAGGTCCTCCAGTTGCCACATTTATAGCAATAGGAGAAAGTTTTGCTGCATCAAAGAAATGTCCCTTTCGTGTGATTAATTCATATTATAAACGCCTCGTGCTCTATTAATTAATAAAGTTTGTTGACAACACCTGCTTCCTCTGAATGTTCGTTAAGATAAAATATAGCGACAAACTCATCGATCAAGTCGAACGTCTTTACGACCCAGAAGTTTCGACAAGTTATAAGAACCCAAGATGCTGCCACGAGCGGTGCGTGTACAAGACATGAGCCAAATGGAAGTGAATGACAATGGTAGTACTGTTCCAACTGAAGAATATCCGAGAGTAGACGAAGTGACGTCAAATCGACAAAAGCAGCTCGAAGGCATCTTCCGTCCGATCTTGATCGCAATGAAATTGACGGGGCAATTTTTCGGCGAGACCGCGTTGAGCAAGTGTCGTGGTCGAAGGACATTGCACATTTCACACTTTTTCAGCGCGCTTATCGCTCTGGGCCAATGGCTCATGGTGGTTCTGGCTTTTATAAGTCAACTTTACGTAGGGTTCTCGTCCATGGGTACTTTTTTATTCTTGCTGGTTACAACTACTTGGTATGCTCAGTGTGCAGGTAACACAACCATTTGCTTGTTCGTTTTGCCACTGACGAACAAAAGGCCGTCAAGATTCGCCCAGTTTCTTTCTGGTTTTGTCACGACGGTGCCCGAGATTGACGGGATGAAGAAGAAAGTGGTGTGGTGTTTGTCAGTAGCGTGTTTAGCAGCTGTACTCAATTCCATCGTCCTCGCTTTCTTCATTGTGCACTTAACGGGCATGATTTCTATGTTTCCACCATGGGATCGACACCCAGGCCTGCGCTTAACGGTACGAGTGATAGAAATGGTTTGGGGGGTCCTCGATTCCTTTGCCTGGACTTTACCACCAGTGATCTTCTGTATCACGTGCATGCTCCTGGAAAAAATGTTCGACAGTTTTCAAAATAAAGTGTCCAAGGAATCAATACATTCTTTTAGCATCGCTTACTTGCGACAGGAGCACCTGAGGCTATGTGAGATGGTAGAGCTGGCCAATGCTGTGTTTTCGCCACTACTATTTGTGATTATTTCATTGGACGTACCATTGATTTGCATCAACACTTATCAGATACTCAAGCTGTCGAGTGAGGCAGGAACCATCACGATTTTGGGTTATGTCTACTGGGGCTTCCTAATATCTGCTTTGTTGATAGTAATTTTCATTTTTGGAAATCGCGTTAACAAAAAGGTAAGTCTCTGTAAGCCATTAAAAGTATTCATTGACCAGGAGCTATAATCGGAGAAGGAGACCGTAAGCGAGATCCACGCACCCCTATGATATGAGACAATTATTGTCGTGGGTGTTCGTGTTCGTTGCCGGAGTTGTGTGATTAGGGTCATGGTAGTCGCAAGTAACTCTGCCGGAAAAGTCCCTGTGCTAAAAGTTGGGAAGTTCATGAGGAAATCAGCCGTTCTATGTGTAACTTCCCTCTCGTGCTAAATTCATCTCCTGGATTTTTCGTCATTTACGCACAAGGCTGATCTATCGTTTGAAATCTAGAGAATTTTTCTGAGATGAAATTCACAAAGATTCGTTTATGTTTGGATTTTACTGTGGTAAAGGCTCTATTTTTAAATATGTGATAATGATGATGATAGCAAAAAAAGCCACTAGTATGCGCATCAGGTCAAACGAGGCTGGGTCGTTTCGCAACCAATCGTTTGAAAACCAATGATGCATAAACCCTTGGGAACGATGTTCCTTCATTGATGGAGGCTTTGTCTAAAATAGAACGCAAAGACTCCCGAAATAGTCTTTGGTTTTTGCTGTTCAGACCTGTTTCCAAAATGTCCGCATAACTGGGACGGATGTCGTGGTCAGTGGATTCCGCATGTTGCTTAACCGCGGAGCCAACATTTCTATTAGTGCCAGGGTTGTGTTCGGCCCCTCGAGATCCAATTCCTTTTACTTATCCCAACATTCGTGAATGGGCACATTTTGCAGGTCATTTTACACATAATACCTTTTAACTGTTCCTTTTTTGCCTGCCGGTCGTTGGGCTTCTTTCTAGTGTTTTTAGTGGTTTAGACGCTCTCATGCGGCTCAAAATCCGTCGAATGTGTTCCGACAGTCCTTTCACACACTGAATCGGAGTGTATGCCCTCTGATTCTCCTGGGTGCTACGCTGCGTGAAGAGTAAACCTATATTTCATAGCAAAAAAATTAAATGATGGCAAAATGGTTAGTTTTCCCAGAAAATAAAGAAATACCATTTTTGTCATTTTTTATGTGATTTAATTATATTTTTATCTACTTGGATCACTGAATGGAAAAAGTTAGTCATCCCTAAGGGAAACAACCTTTGTCTAGACATAAACAGTACCGGCTGCAGGTAAATGCCCCCTGCCTCCAAAAGTAAGACCAACATAAACTGTAGCTTTTGGTTCCATCTAACAAAGTAAAAGTGAAGAATGAAGTAGTCACGTGTGATGGAGATCGCGACGTTTCGACTGCACACTGCTAGTCTTCATCAGGCGATAAGGTCGACTGGTTATGCGTAAACTTATAAAGCACGCTGCTGCGCTGTGATTGGTTGGTTTTCAATAGCTGTGCATCTCGATCATCGCTGTTCCGATGCTCTGTTGTTACCTCGGCGGTCAGCTGTCGTATAGTTCTCCTGTTGTTGTGTTTTTTTGATCGTGGGCATCCATGCTTCAGGAATTTCAATTCCACTATCCCGGTTGATATTATTAGGGTGAAGTCTTATGTGAATTGCCTCTTTGACCCTGTGTTTGTACCAGTGTGGGTCACGATCAATAAACAAAGTGCATGCTCAGGAAAAAAAAAAAAGCTGCGCTGAAAATTACAACAGAGGATACTAAAGAAATATTTTGGAGTAGCATTAGTCAGATACGTGACTTTATTGAAAATATTCTCATTATGCGGTGTATGTAAACTTGTATGAAAGTATCATGTATCATACAACAAAGCATCAAAGAAAGATCGAAATGGCGTATGTAGTAATGTATCTGCTGTAAATCTTTATTCTCTGTATCTAAATATTGCTACGCTGTGAAGGTTCCGTAAATTGCCTTGAGCACTGTGGGATTCCTCGTACGACGTACATGTCTGACGAGTCCGTATTTGTCCGAAAAATACTACTGCAGACATTCGAATCACTTGAATCATCTTCACCTTCATGGCTATTTCAAAGAAGTGCTCAAGGAGGCCTTGACGTAAATTAAGAGTAGAAGCTGATGAAAGAAATCAAATGTCTGCTTAACTGAGAGAGGTAATTTTGGACGCTACTTCAGCCATTTCCAATGTTGGCTCCTCAGCGGTGCCCAACATGTCAATTTCGTTTGTGAACTTAGAAATATAGCCGATCGCTGTATGAAATCAAAACAAGCCCAGTTAACGCGAAATCCGCAGCTTTATCTCTTGAGCACGCACAAAATCCGAAACCCTGGCTCTACAATTTCTCTGCGGCATAATGTGAGCTAGAACTCGGTTCACAAACGATTTTCCCCTAGCCACTGAACCTAAAAACTTCAACGGAACTGGACTACTATGTGATACAATACTGACGTGAATTAGCACACACAACTGGTATAAACGTCACGTGCAAACGAAAAAGTGTACAAACTGTGAAAGACAATACAGACTTGTTAAGAATTTTCTAACAAGAACAGCGATCTTCACGTGTTGTTGGTGACTCAAGAAACTCTTATTTTGTACTTTAATATAGGTAAATGCAATAAAATCTAAATATAATATTTAAATAACACTATGACGTAAAGTTTATTTAAAAACAGAGTGATAACAACTTGTTATCTTCCAGGCACGAAATAAAGCAATTTATTTTAAAATATACCGAATTGAGCTTGAATATTTAAGTTGGCATGGTTGTAAGAATACATGTTAATTAACATGTGCAGAGTAATGTTTGTTTCAACGTTAGCTCCTTTATACCAGTCGTTTTAAAAAGGGTTGACATTTACATACATGTATACCTTTTGTTTTCATGTAGCATGTGTCACGAAAACAGTAGTTTTTATATATAAATATATATGTAACAGTAAAAACTCAAGAGCTAGGTTATATGGTCGTTTAATCGCTACTCCGAGTTTCATGCCTCGCATGAGGCAATCATCAGGCGACAGATGATTGCCTCGCATGAGGCATGAAACTCGGAGTAGCGATTAAATGACCATATAACCTAGCTCTTGAGTTTTTACTGCTATTCACTGCTCTAGTTCAGCTATTGAGCACTTTGTCAGTAGTAGATGAGAATTTCACTTCATTTTTTGGTTAAATATATATGTATATATGCATTTGGAAGCTTCAAAAACTGCATCATTTTTTAGATATTTAAATATCCCGTGGGCAGAACTTCGGCAAATTACATTTATCACAGTTTATCAAATGGAAATTTCCCAAAACAATACGTTTTCGTTGTTGTTTTCGTTCATGAAATGCCTCAATGAAATCAACCAACGATACCCATTGTTTGTTTGTCAGCTTTAAGTAGTTATAAGTCATACGAGAGGGTAACTGTTTACAAACGTTGCTTCTTTTATTTAAATTTGCGAACCAGGTAACAATAGAATTTCGCAAACTAAGCAATAGGTTATATAGTTGCCGCTTTAACAACAATAGGAAAAAGTCTTGCTGCACCAAACTAATGTATTTTTTGTCTGATAACTTTATATTAGAAGCCCCACGTCCTCCTTTAATTAATAAGGTTTGTAGGCGGCACCTGCTTGCTTTGAATGCTCATCAAAAGCAAATATTGTCAGAAAGACTCGTCAATCAAGTCAACCAGGCAGGTTCGTGAACAAGAAGCTTTGAATATCAGCTAAAAAAAGAACAAGATGCGACCAAGAACGGTGCATGTACAAGAAATGAGCCAAATGGAAGTGAATGACACTGGTAGTACTGTTCCTACTGAAGAATATCCGAGAGAAGACCAAATGATATCAAATCGACAAAGGCAGCTTGCAGAGATCTTCCGTCCGATCTTTATCGCTATGAAGTTGACAGGGCAATTTTTCGGCGAGACCGCGTTGACTAAGTGTCGTGGTCGAAGCAAATTGCACATTTCACACTTCTTCAGCGCGCTTATCGTTCTAGGCCAATGGCTAAACGTGGTTTTGGGCTTGACAAGTAGCCTTTACGTAGGGTTCTCTTCCATGAGTAAATTCTTCTTTTTATTGGTTTCGACTATTTGGTATGTTCAGTGTGCAGGTAACACAATCGTTTGTTTGTTCGTTTTGCCACTGATGAACAGAAGGCCGTCGAGATTCGCCCAATTTCTTTCCAGTTTTGTCACGACGGCGCCCGAGCTTGATGGGATGAAGGGAAAAACGGTGAGGAGTTTGGCGATAGCATGTTTAGCAGCTGTAATCAATTCCACCGTTCTCGCTATTTTCAATATTTCCTTTGAAGGCGTGATTTCTATTCATCCACCATGGGATCAACACACAGGCCTGCGCCTAACAGTACGAGTGATAGAAATGGTTTGGGGGCTCCTCAATTCCTTTGCCTGGACTTTACCACCAGTGATCTTCTGTACCACGTGCATGCTCCCAGAACAAATGTTCGACAGTTTTCAAAATAAAATGTCCAAGGAATCAATCCACTCTTTTAGCATCGCTTACTTGCGACAGGAGCACCTGAAGCTATGTGAGATGGTAGAGCTGGCCAATGCTGTGTTTTCGCCGCTGCTGTTTGTGATTATTTCATTGGACGTACCATTGATTTGCATCAACACTTATCAAACACTCAAGCTGTCAAGTGGAGCAGAAACCATCAGGATTTTGGCTTATGTCTACTGGGGCTTCATTATATGTGCTTTGTTGGTAGTTATTTTCATTTTTGGAAATCGCGTTAACAGAAAGGTAAGTCCTTCACGTCATTTCGAAGCATACTATTCCATCGACCCAAGAAGTTATGATCGAAAAAAAAAAAAAGATAAGATTTAGCGTAACTGTTTGTATTGTGTTCGTTATCAAGTTATATATTACGGATGATGTCAAAATGTGGTATGAACAACAAAGTGGCCCACGAGCCGCGAGGCGAGCTGCCACTGATGTTCATACCACATTTTGACGCCTTCTCATAACTGAGCAGACGCACGGTAAAAATGGAATCTATTTATTTTATACAATAACAGAAGACTTCAACACACTTCAGAATAATTTGTTTTTAAATGCAAAGCCGCCACAGGTGAGCTAAAGTTTTTTTCATTTCACACTAATGTTATCCGCAATCACGAAGCACTATGAAACCAATTTATACGCAGAATAAAGGAAAACTGAAACTCCAACGAAAAAAAAAAACTAACCTTTTAATATCCATTTCGAAAGTTGTTTGACTCTGTAGGCTTTAAGTCAAGACTCGGATTCATGGATTTCCCGTAGCGTCGTCAAACTACTCGAGCATCAGATAAACAGCTTTCGGTGATTTTTCCAATCAGTCACTGCCTACTTCAAGCTTGTTCGGCCAAGTTAAAAGTCGCCAAAGGTGAACAATATTTAGCACACTGTTCCTCGATGTACAATAAAGTTTAACTTTGCCGATAAGACTGACTCGGACTTTGAACTCTGATCACGCGCGCGAGTCACACCACGCAATGACGTCATCTGTGTGTCTGTACTGCAATAGATGACAAACATCAACCAATCACAACACACACAGCTACTCAGTTATTGGATATATTTTTTTTATTATCATTAGGATTATAAAGGACTCAACAAATATTTCCATCTTCGTTAAATTTCTTGTTGACTCAATATTCAAAGTATCTACACCCCAGTGATTATCATGTGTTTTTTTGTTGTTGTTGTTGTTGTTGCTGTTGGTGGTGGTGGTGTTGTTTATTGTTAGACCTGCTAATCAGAAAGTATTCTATTGCATGAGGACCTATTTTAATTATTTTTTCTTGAAAATTAAAATCTTAATGTTACATGCTTTCTACTAACAATTATCAATTAAAAGAAATATTTCATTTTAATATTCAAAAGCAGCTTTAAGATAAATTGTTTTTATTTAAAATCCATTACCCGCTGATAGTTTTAAAAGAAAGAGAATAAATGAAATACCTAATAGATGCATTGTGTCTATAACACAGGCAACTAACTGTGCAAGGAATCGTTGGTGTCCTTGCATTATTTCGATATAATCCTATGCTATCTTCAGGCTAAGCTGATAAACAGGTAGCTTAGATTTATTGTGGTTTTCAATAACGTGCGAACTCTGAAGTCCAAAGCCCAGCTGACAATTATGGTGACAGCCAACGAACCTTGAAACACAAGCCGGGGGGGGGGGGGGGGGGGGGGGTAATAAATAATAAAATAATAGAGGCTATAAGGACAAAAAGGGCGGGAAGCATTATTCCACAATGCTCCGCATATCTTAGAGAACTACAATTACCCTTCAAGATAACTACCTCTCGTCTAATTTTAATTTCTCCTTCGATATGCTCCGCATTCATGGGATAATTATGCGATTTCAAAGAACCGCGGCCAACAAGACAGTTGTAAGACAAATACAAAGAATATAACATTATGGAGGTATTTATTAACAAAGCTCAAAGTTGGCTCTTATACATCCTTTTCAGGAACCCTTAGATAATGCTTGCGAAAGGTACGCCCACTAGACCAATCTGCCATTTTAAGAACCTGAGAAATTGGTACACCTGTGATATAAGCATGCGTAGTAGCAGCCCCTCTGTGGGTTTTAATAAATACTGATGCGTCAATCCCTGCAGATTGTACAGTTTTGAAACAAACATGCCATTATCTGAAACTTCAGTGCAAGAAATATACTCCTTGAATGCAGCCACTGGACAAATTAAGGGATCGTGTGATAATGAAAAAGACACCTCAAGGGATTTTCCTGGCTTGGAAGTCTTTAAACGCTCAGTTACAAGAAAACTAATTGAGTCCCCACAGTCTTTAATACAAGTAAGGTCTAATGCACATAGTGTCTGCTCTCTTTGGGCTGAGGCAAGAGCACAAAGCATAACTGCCTTCAGAGTCAATGACTTTAAACTTAGCTCATTTAAAGGAGCTAAAGTCTTTAAATAATCAGTCACCTTAGAAACGTCCCATGTAGACGAATATCTAAGACTTGGAAGTCTGAGAGTAACCCTTGAGTAACCTCACTATCAGGGGATGTAAACCAATGGATTGCTTATCATCATTCACTGAGTTAAGTGTGTAGAAAGTGCTGAACGATAAGTATTGATTGCACTGTATCCCTTGCCTTCATGATAACAGTCAGTTAAGAAATTAGCAACTTGGTCAGCAGAGGCTTGAAATAGATCTTTCTGTTTCTGACGACACCAGCCAATCCACTAGAAGAACCTTCACTACACCAGGTCGACGTTGGACCGTTATTTAGCAAGGCATAAGTTGTAATGATCTCGCCTCTGTCCCTCCCTTGTCTTTGACGGGTACAATAGGCAAGGTCCGGCACTCGTGGCTGCCTCCAGCGACAGAAAGACTACTCCTCATAACAAAGTGGCCACTTATTGTTTGCATATCACTCGCGCTAGAACTGACGCTGGGTCCCTGAGTCTGCATATCACTCGAAATTTCCTCGTGTTTTCTGTGAAAACTTGCCAGTAATACGTCATGAAGAGATCCCAGATGCTTACGTGTAATTTTGCTCGTGGATATAATGCTTCCATTAACAAAATGCGCATAAGATAGACAGTTTTCACACAGCCATTTATCACGCACGAACTTCAGCTTATCGCCACGTGCTCTGTCCGAGATTTAAAATAAAGCTAAAATATTTAAAATCAAGGTACTTTTTAACTTGATCGATTAGTCTTCTGCTTCTAACGTTGTCAAAGCTCGAAGATAATCGTCATGTGCACGCTGAAATTTTCCATTGCTTCGTTCAGTTCCGACTTAATTGCAATTACTTCATTAGCGTCTTCAATCGCACACATTAGCCTCGTAATCTCTTTAATTTTCCTCGTAACAGACGCCTTCGCAATTTTCCTCGTCATCTTCAAATCCCTTTCAGCCATTACCACTGTTGGCTCCTCAGCGGTGTTCAACATGTCAATTTCGTTTGTGCATTAATATAGCCAATCGCTCTATGCAATCAGAACAAGCCCAGAGAGAGAAAAATTCGCGTCTTTATCTCTCGAGCACTCACACAATCGAAAATCCTTGCTCTACGATTTCTATGCGGCATATTTAAAAACGTCTTACAATAACATCGATCTTCATGTGTGGTTGGTGGCTCAAGAAACTCATATTTTGTGCTTCATTATGTGTAAACACAATCAGAATCGAAATAGAATATTTAAAGATCACTTACCGACCCTACCAGTTATTGAGGTGTTTGCGCCGCTCAGCGAAGATGATGTGCGCATGCTCATCGCGAAATTTAAATCTACATCCTGTTGCCTCGATCCCATCGCCACGACACTAGTAAAGTCCTCCATTGAGCCTCTTATTCCAGTGGTAACCAGGATAATAAACAACTCTTTGGAGTCAGGAATTTTTCCTGAGAAATGGAAAGAGACCGTGGTCAAACCGTTGTTGAAGAAATCGGGCTTGGATCCAATAGAACTTGCTTCCCGTGAGCAATTTAGGCTACATTTCTAAGCTCACTGAGCGCGCCGTATTCAATCAGATATACGACCACCTAGTGCGGTCAGGCCTTTATCCGCTATTGCAGTCTGCATATCGTCAATATCATAGTACAGAGACAGCGTTAGTAAAAGTTGCGTAACGCTACTTGTCCTCTTGGATTTAAGCGCTGCGTTTGACACAGTGGATCACGCTTAACTACGAGCTTCGGTATACGCGGAAAGGCTCTGGACTGGTTTTCATCGTACTTGTCAGGGCGCAGCCAGCGCATTTTGTTCGATGGGGTTACATCAGACAATTTCGATCTGTACTTCGGTGTTCCGCAAAGGAGCTGCCTTGGTCCGCTTCTCTTTGTGGTTTACGCCTCCAAGCTCTTCGAGATAGTACAAGCCCACGCGCCCGACGCCCACAGTTTTGCTAATGACACTCAGCTCTACCTTTCATTCAACCCGAATAGTCCAACTGATCAAGCTGAGGTCGTGTGTACCATGGAGAGATATATCAGTGACTTAAGAAAATGGATGTAGCAGGACAAGTTAAAGATAAATGATGATAAAACTGAATTTCTAATTATTGAATCTAGGCGACAAATGTTTAAAATTAATGATTGTACAATCCGTGTTGGCACGACAGATATCAAGCCTGTGTCTGAAGTGCGCAATCTAGGCTCCTGGTTTGACTGTAATTTTTCTATGTCGACTCGTATTTCTAAGTCTTGTAGTGCGGCTTTTTTCTGGTTACACAATATTAAGCGAATAAGCAAATTGACAAATTAGAAACGGTTTTGCACGCGTTCGTTACCAGTAGAATTGATTATTGTAATGGACGTCTCTATGGACTACCAGAATGTGAAATTACTAAATTGCAGAGAGTGCAGAATGCTGCGGCTCGGGTGCTAACTTCGAGTCGCAAATATTTTCATATTCCGCCTGTTTTACAAGAATTACACTGGCTGCCAGTTAGATATAGAATCCATTTTAAAATTCTACTTTTAACTTTTAAGGCTCTCAATGGCATGGCGCCAGCTTATATCAGTGATTTAATTAATGTAAGAAAGCACGCACGCTATTTACTGCGCTCTATAAATTCAGGCACGCTTCTATTGCACCCAGCAGGGAAAATGAAGAAGTCTTTTGGTGACAGGTCTTTTAGTGTATTTGCGCCTACACTTTGGAATGCGCGTCCAGCATGCCTACGAAATATTAGTTCTATTTTTATTTTTAAATCTCGTCTTAAAACATATCTTTTTAAATTAGCTTTTAGCCTTTAGATCGTGTCATTAATATGTATATATTCAGTATATTTTAATATTTTAAGGTTTTAATATTGTATATGTAATGCGCTTTTCAATATTTTAATATTGTATATGTAATGCGCCTATGATCATTTCCATGCTAAAAGGCGCACTATAAATTAATAAATTTTTATTATTGTTATTATTACTATAACGTAAAGTAGATTTGAAAACAGAGTGATAATAACTCATTATATTCCAGGCACGAAAGAAAGCAATTTAATGTTAAATATACTAAACTGAGCTTGACTATTAACGTTGACATGGTTGAAAAAAATAGATCTTAATTAACATCTGCAGCAAATGTTGTTTAAACGTTAGCTTCAATATATGTTACACTCTACTCAATCTCGCACAGGAACTACTACAAAACTACAATGACAACACGTCTTCTCATCGATCCTTGCTTCGTTTTTATGTTTTCCCACGTGTGGGATTTTCCGATCCCATAATAATATGTAACATGGGGCTGGGCCCAGTCCCTCACGTTCTACTTGTAACACACTCCCCTCCAACAGAAATGTCGTCCCGACATTACAGGAAATACAAAACCAAAAAGAACAATGGTTAGGAGGGAGCGTCAGTTCTCATCATGTTTCAAACTGAATACTTATTGTGGCAGTTCCATTATCTGCAGGTTTTGTCTTGAACAGTTTGTAACTAGAGGGAAAATCCAACACAAATTTCGCTTATGAGTTAAATCACAGAAGGCGAGCAACAGGTCTGCTTGTCCATGGTTAATACTCGGAGTAATCAGTTGTGACTTCAGGAGTGTTCATTACTGGTTTGTCCATATGGGCTGTGGTATATACTGCAGCTGTGGAATGAATGGGATGTGCGGGGTGCAGTGAACACACCGGCAGTGAGGTACAAGCCAGTTGGCCATGACTTGGTAGGGAAGTATCACCTGAGGGCATTGAATTGAGTTTACTACTGGGTTTAAACGTTGGTACTCGGGTACCCCCATCTGATTGTAAGTCAGAATCTGAGGGGGTCGTCTCTCCCTTCTAGGTCGCGTAGCTCCCTCTAGGTGTTCCTCTGAATCTGAATTGTCACTTTCCTCGGGGGCCATATCAGTCACATCTAGAACGGATGAGTTTGGCACTGATGAGTCACCAGTGTCCACTTGTGGGTCAGGTTGGTCCCTGGTATCTGACATATTGTCACACTCTTCATTATCACAGTGGTCCTGTGGGTCCATAGGAGGGGTGTCTACTTCCGCCGGAAAGGCTATTTCATGGGTGACTGGAGAGGACAGTGTGTTCATCTCATACTCATCATCGGAACTCTCTCCAATGTCTTCAGGCTGAGGTGGCACTCTAGGTCTTGGTTGGGTGGTCTTGGATGATGCTCTCATTGGTTTAGGCAGTGGTAAAGCATCACAAGGAAGTAGCAAGTTACGGTGTAACACCCGTTGTTTCCCACGGCCAAGTTCTGGCTTTACTCGATAGACTGGACTATCAGATATGCGTTCCTCAACTACATAAATTTGCTCTTCCCAGTGTGAACGG
Source organism: Meandrina meandrites (assembly GCA_963693305.1). NCBI lineage: Eukaryota > Metazoa > Cnidaria > Anthozoa > Scleractinia > Meandrinidae > Meandrina > Meandrina meandrites. The sequence continues at coordinate 28,130,160 of OY855906.1, forward strand.
AGCTTTCCAGGTCCTCCCCTTTCTGAAAGGTTTCTAACAAGTACACGGTCGCCGGGGAGTAAGACTGCTGCGGAAGCCTTCTTGTCGTAATACACTTTACTCCTGGCTGACGATTTCTGGGTATTCCTAGATGCTAGGTCGTAGGCCCGTCTCATATCTGCTTGCCACGTCTTTACATAGTCCTGGTAATCACCCTGTTGAAGGTCGTTGCCTAGGTCAAACAGCAAATCAACTGGTAATCGTGGGGAACGGCCAAACATCAGGTAAAATGGCGAGAACCCAGTCGTTTCGTGTCTTGTGCAGTTGTACGCATGTATAAGCTTGTTTAAGGAATCTTTCCAGTTCGATTTCTTTTCCTCCGGGAGGGTCCTTAGCATCGAGAGTAACGTGCGGTTCATGCGTTCTACCTGGCCATTGCCCTGTGGGTGGTATGGAGTGGTTCGCGAGCTGGCAACTCCACTGAGACGTTCTAGGTTGTGGAACAATTTGTTTTCAAACTCACCACCTTGGTCGTGATGTATTCGTGCTGGGAAACCGAACCTTGGGATAAACTCATTGTAGATCTTCTCAGCAGCAGTGCGGGCCGTCTTGTTGCGCGTTGCATAGGCTTGGGCATATTTGGTAAAGTTATCAACAATCAGCAGTACATATTCATATCCACCTTTGCTCTTGTCCAGATGCAGAAAATCAATGGAAACTACTTCAAAGGGTGCTGATGTCATCAGGTGCATCATAGGTGCTTTCGTGACTGTGTTTGGTTTCTTCTGTTTGATGCATCTGCAACGTTGTGTCACAAAATACTCTATGTCACGGTACATATGTGGCCAGTAGAAGCGGGACCTTGCAAGTTCTGCAACTCTCTCCACTCCAAGGTGTCCCATCTCTGTATGTAGTTCTTTAAGTACCACTGGGATGAAGTTGTGTGGCAGAACTAATTGTATCTTAGAGCTTGTTCTTCGTCGCAGGATACCATGTTCATCAACTTCCAGTTTCTTCCATTCTCTCATAAGGTTGGTAACTCCATGGGGTTCATTCTTCAGTTGGCCACCACCCGGTTTGATCCTGTGTGTCTTGTAGTAAAGCACGCGGCATATAGCACTATCCGAGTGCTGTGCCTCCTTGATTTCACTAGGGCTGAAGGGTTTTAGATTCAGATCCTTTAATGTCGGTTCAGGAGTTGTCATGTCTGCGGCAATTGCCGTAACCCATGGGATTGTGCCTTTTGCCTGTTCCCTAACTGCTTCCACCGTTGCTTCAAGGACATCTTTGGGTACTTCCTCTGTACAATCGCTCATATACTTGTCTATGTCCAATGGGATTCTTGACAGAACATCCGCGTCAACATTAGTCTTGCCCGGTCGGTACTTGATTGTAAAGTTATAATCCGCTAACTCGGCCACCCACCGATGCCCCGTGGCATTCAACTTTGCTGATGACATCACATACGTTAACGGGTTATTGTCAGTGAAAACAGTGAAGGATGGAGCATAGAATAAGTAATCCCTGAATTTGTCAGTAATTGCCCACTTTAGGGCCAAGAATTCTAACTTTCCTGAGTGCAAGTGGTAGTTCCGTTCCGCGGGCGTCAATGTCCTTGAGCCATAGCCAACAACTCTCAATTTCCCCCCTTGTTCTTGGTAGAGCACCGCCCCAAGTCCTTCGCTTGAGGCATCCGTGTGCAGTACAAATGGTCGTTCAAAGTCAGGGTAAGCCATTACACCTGGCTGCATAAGAAGTTCAATTAGGAAGTTTAATCGCTCTTGGTGTCTTTCATTCCACGGGATTTTGTGATTTGATGACAATTGTCCTTTCGATGTCGGCAACTTCCACTTGGGGTGCTCTTTCTGCCTTTTAGCTCTGCTGGGCTGGTCACTGCATTCTTTAACTGAAAGTAGGTCATAAAGGGGTTTGGCTAATCTGGAGAAGTCGCGAATATATTGGCGGTAATAGCTTATGAAACCCAGGAGTTTGCGCAATTCACCAACAGTTCTTGGTGTAGTTTCCTTAAGGGCTGCCACTGCTGCAACGTCTGCCGAGTCCATCGTGTAGCCGTCTGCTGAGACTATTCTGCCCAAGTAACGAACACGGGGCTTAAACAACTCACATTTCTTTGGCTTCAGCTTGATACCATACTCCTGCAAACGTTTAAGTACCTTTCGCACATTGTCTACATGCTCAGAAAATGTTCTACTGTAGACCAGAACATCATCAAGATATGGAATACATATTTCATCGCGGAGACCTTCTAGGCATTTCTCCATGTACCTCTGGTAAGCTGCCGGTGCATTTTTAAGGCCAAAAGGGATCCGGTTCCACTGGTATAAACCCCAGGGGGTGATGAACGCTGTTAGATGTCGGTGTTCGTCTGCTACGAATCCTTGGTGATATGCCTTTCCTTGGTCTAACACTGAAAAGTAAGTGTTCCCACTGAGACTATTCAGGATGTCTTGGATGCGAGGGATGGGCTGGCGGTCATCCTCAGTTTTGCTGTTTAACTGCCTATAGTCAACACATAGTCTCAGACTGCCGTCTTTTTTCCTCACACACACCACTGGGGAAGAGTAGGGTGACTTTGAGTTGCTTATCCAACCACGATTGATCATATCCTGCAAGTGCGACTTTACCTCTTCGTACAAGGGCTTTGGAATTGAATTGTATGTTTTTTGTACTGGGACGTCATCTCTCAGGTTGATTTCCAATTTCAAATGTTCGGCACATCCAATGTCACCATCATCTATAGCGAAGGCCCCGGATTCTTCCCTCAACATCTCCTTGACAATCACCTGTTGCTCACTTGACAAATGGCTCAAGTCAACTGGGGGAGTCCACTTTGCTTTACTCTGTTCGGGCTGACTTGGCTCCCACTCATAACTGGTTGCCTCACTCCAAGTTTCACCTTCCTCTTTCTCTTGTTTCTGTTCAGCTTCGACTGGCAGTGGCGTGACGGACTGCACTAACTGTATAGTGCCCAGTTCTGTCCGCCTACGTAAGGTCATCTCTCGTTCGGTGTTGTTGCATACTGGAACATACATTCGGCTCGAAGACCCCGGGGAGATTCGGTGGAGACAGCCCTTAACTTCTAGCCCCTCAGGCCACGCCCCTTCCTCTTTGGGCTCAAACACAACAGGCAAATCTTCTTCTAATAGTCCAAAGTGTACCTGACATTTGACTCTCACAGTCTCTCCTGGTGGGACACGTATGTCTTGTCTACCGACTCTGAGCATACCGGTGTCAGCTTCATCATCCATACTTTGGATAAAATTAACCAGCGCTCTTGCTTCGCCCTCCTTCACAGATGGGAACGAGTCATTCACTATTCGGGGCAATAGGCTGGTTGTGTCGGGGCTACTACTCCTCTTAATGACCTCTTCAATGACATTAAAGCCGATGATGGGATACTCCTGATTATCTTCACTTCCTATTAGAATGGGTACTGTCAATGGCTCCGAGTACCCGTCCTCCCCAACCAACTGGAACTCTACCTCAATCCAGCCATCATATGCGATTTTTGTACCATTCACGGCCTGGAGATTTAATCCATCTTCCCCCAATAACTCGCTTATGTCTCTTACTGGCTCGTTTGGTAGGTTAATTTCTTTCCAATGTTTGGACACAACACAAACTTGAGCTCCGGTATCCCACAGGGCATCCACCTTTTCCCCTTGAATCAAGCAGGAAACCACACATTTTCTTCCCACTAATTTGGTGAGTTTGGAGCGTTGTCTCGGGGTTAGGTGGGAACTGAACGACGTTTTCAATGTTTCAACACTTGCCTTAGGTCCCCTTTCCCTCAGTTCAACTTCACTAATGGCTTGACATAGTTTCTTATGCTTCTCCCAATGTTCCCTTTGACAAACTTTTGAACAATAGTGGCTAGTATGGCACTGTGAACACCGCAAGTATTGATGTGCCCAATCCTCTCTCTTTCCACAGTTCATGCATTGTTGGGACTGCTCATGAATCTGGGGGGCTGCTCCTTGTCCCGTGGGGGCAACCCTTGTCTGTTTCCCTGGGGGCTTGCTGAGTTATAGCCCCTTCGGCCTGACCTTAGGCATTGGTAACTGAAGTGGCCGACATCACCACAGTTGAAACAATGGTTGCAACGAAAACCCCTTCCTTGTCTTTCACAGTTCCAGCACCCTCTAGGGCGAGCCCTCCCTTGCTCTACAGGGTTGTACTGTGGGTGAGGGCTAGCGCGGCTTTGTTGTCCCATGCCCTCCCGGATAGCAGCCAATTCAGCTTTCAACTCTCTAACTTCAGTAAGAAGGTTAACTTTTGGTGGCTTTTCTGGGGTTTTACCTTCAACTGAGGCATGGCTGTCGTCATGGGTGGCCAATTGAGCTACAAGCTGTGTGGGGGTTCGGTTTGTGGGGTGGTCATGACGGGAACCAAGCTTCTGCATTCTCTCTGTTTCATTACTAACTGCTGCATTCAATTTCTCAAAAAGTTCTTCATCTTCCACTTGGGTGTTTTGCAGGCAGGGTTTTATCTCCATTTTAATGCTATCATTCCGTAACCCAGTTAATAATGAATGCAGAAACATGCAGTGTACCAGCTTTGGGTCATACTTCAAATCAGATCCTGCTTCTTGAGATGCAAACAGTACTTTCTGCTTTAGATCAAGGAGGCGAACAAGAAAGTCCTGAGGGGTCTCCCCAGCTTCCTGTACTGCCGAACTGAGCAGCTGATACATTTCCGTAGCCCCCCTTTCTTGGTAATGTGACCGGAGTATTTTACGTAATCTGGCAAGATCTAGATCGGGCTTACCTTCCAAGTAGCTCCTCAATCTAAGGCCTGGATTGATGGCTCGAATAACGGCCTCGATAATTTCTTCTTCTTTATAGCCCCGTTTCAATCCAGCGTTAATTTGGTGAGCAAGACTGGTAAAGCTCAAGCGATCTTTCTGACGTGAATCTCCAATCTGTCCCGATATTTTAAATTCCTTCCTGAACGGTGGAATCGCTGTGGTTTCTTTAGGCGTAACTGCGTTTGTGCTTGACTTGACAGCAGACTTCTGATCCACATGTTCGGTTTTCACACCACCCTCTTGTTCACTCTTCGCGTCTTTCGTTGCCGGTTTCTTTTCTTTAATTGTTTCTCTGAGATTCGTTAGTGCTTCAGTTCCGAGTTCTTCGGCGTCTAAATATTTCGTTAGGATTTGTATTAACGCCAGACGTCCCGTATCCGTCTCTTTAACTTCGATATGTAGCCCCGCACAGATTTCTCGAAGACTCGCTTCGCTAAGCTGACAAATTGCTGTTCTCACCTCTATCTGAATCTCTTCGACGACTTTTACAGACATTTCGATGGTTTCTTTGTCACGTCGGGGTCACCAAATGTTACACTCTACTCAATCTCGCACAGGAACTACTACAAAACTACAATGACAACACGTCTTCTCATCGATCCTTGCTTCGTTTTTATGTTTTCCCACGTGTGGGATTTTCCGATCCCATAATAATATGTAACATGGGGCTGGGCCCAGTCCCTCACGTTCTACTTGTAACATATACTCGTTTTAAAAAAGAATGATATTTGCATACATATATACCTTTTGTTTTCATGTAGGATATGTCATGAAAACAGTAGTTTTTATATATAAATAAATACTCATATATGAATTTGGAAGATTCGACAACTGCACCATCTTTTAGATATTTAAAATCTCCCAGGGAAAAACTTCTGCAAATTACATTTATCACAGTTTATCAAATGGAAATTTCGCAAAACAATACGTTTACGTTGTTGTTTTCGTTTATGAAATGCCTCAATGAAATCAACCAATGATACCCATTGCGTGTTTGTCAGCGTTAAGTAGTTATAGGTTATACAAGAGGCTAACTGTTTACAAACGTTGTTTCTGTTATTTAAATTCGCGAACCAGGAAAGCAGTAGAATTTCGCAAACCAAGCAATAGCTCCTAACGTTGGTGCATTAATAACAATAGGAAAACGTCTTGCTGCACCAAACTAATGTATTTTTTGACTGATAACTTTCTATTAGAAGCCCCACGTTCTCCATTAATTAATAAGGTTTGCAGGCAGCACCTGCTTGCTTTGAATCTTCATTCAAAGCAAATATTCTCAGAAAGACTCGCCGATCAAGTCAACAAGGCAGGTTCATGTACCAGAAGCTCTAACTATCAGCTAAAAAACCCAAGATGCGGCCGCGAACGGTGCATGCACAAGAAATGAGCCAAATGGAAGTGAATGACACTGGTAGTACTGTTCCAGCTGAAGAATATCCGAGAGAAGACCAAATGATATCAAATCGACGAAGGCAGCTTGGAGAGATCTTCCATCCGATCTTGATCGCTATGAAATTGACGGGGCAATTTTTCGGCGAAACCGCGTTGGCTCAGTATCGTGGTCGAAGGACATTGCACATTTCGCAATTCTTCAGCGCGCTAATCGTTCTCGGCCAATGGCTAATGGTGGTTCTGGGTGTTACAAGTCACCTTTACGTAGGGTTCTCGTCCATGGGTACCTTTTTCTTCTTACTGATTACAACTACTTGGTATGTTCAGTGTGCAGGTAACACAACCGTTTGCTTGCTCGTTTTGCCACTGACGATCAGAAGGCCATCAAGATTCGCCCAGTTTCTTTCCAGTTTTGTCACGACGGCGCCCGAGTTTGACGGGATGAAGGGAAAAGCGATGCGGAGTTTGGCGATAGCATGTTTAGCAGCTGTAATCAATTCCATCGTCCTCGCTATCTTCAATATTTATTTCGAAGGCGTAATTTCTATTTATCCACCATGGGATCAACACACAGGCCTGCGCCTAACGGTACGAGTGATAGAAATGGTTTGGGGGGTCCTCAATTCCTTTGCCTGGACTTTACCACCAGTGATCTTCTGTACCACGTGCATGCTCCTAGAACAAATGTTCGATACTTTTCAAAATAAAATGTCCCAGGAATCAATCCACTCTTTTAGCATCGCTTACTTGCGACAGGAGCACCTGAAGCTATGTGAAATGGTAGAGCTGGCCAATGCCGTGTTTTCGCCGCTGCTGTTTGTGATTATTTCATTGGACGTACCATTGATTTGCATCAACACTTATCAAACACTCAAGCTGTCAAGTGAAGCAGAAACCATCAGGATTTTGGGTTATGTCTACTGGGTATTCATTATATGTGCTTTGCTGGTAGTTATTTTCATTTTTGGAAATCGCGTTAACAGAAAGGTAAGTCTTTACACCTAATTGCGATGCATGCTATTCCATCGACCCAAGAAGTTATGATCGAAAAAAAAAGATAAGATTTAGCATAACTGTTTGTGTTGCGTTCGTAATCAAGTTATAGATCACAGATGACGTCAAAATGTGGTAAGAGCAACAACGTGGCCCACGAGCCGCGAGGCGAGCTGCCACTGATGTTCAGACCACGTTTTGACGCCTTCTCATAACTGAACAGACGCACGGTAAAAATGGAATCTATGTTTTTTTATACAATAACAGAAGACTTCAGCACACTTCAGAATATATATTTTTTAAAGCAATGCCGCCACCGGTGAGCTTAAGTTGTTTTCACTTCACAGTAATGTTTTCCGCAATCACGAAGCACTATGAAGCCAATTTATTCGTAGGATAAAGGAAAACTGAAAATAAACTTTTAATATCCACTTCGAAAGTTGTTCGACTCTGTAAGCTTTAAGTTGGATTTCCCGTAGCTTCGTCAAAGTACTCGAGCATCAGATAAACAGCTTTCGGTGATTTTTCGAATCAGTCACTGTCTACTTCAAGCTTGTTCGGCCGAGTTAAAAGTCGCCAAAGATGAACAATATTTGGCAGATTGTTCCTCGATGTACATTTACAATAAAGTTCAACTTTTTCTTGTTGTTTTGGCCGCAAGTTTTAAAAGACTTTGGCGATAGGACTGACTAGGACTTTGAACTCTGATCCACACCACGCAATGACGTCACCACCCGATGATTATCATGTTTTTTTTTTGTTGTTGTCGATGTTGTTTACTGTTAGACCTGCTAATCAGAAAGTATTCTATTGCCTGAGGACCTATTTTAATTATTTTTTTCTTGAAAATTAAAATCTTAATGTTAAATGCTTTCTACTAACAATTATCAATTAAGAGAAATATTTCATTTTAACATACAAAAGCAGCTTTGAGGTAAATTTTATTTATTTAAAATCCATTACCCGCTGATAGTTTTAAAAGAAAGAGAATAACTGTAATACCGAATAGATGCATTGTGTCTATAATACAGGCAACAAATGCAATGAATAGTTGGTATTATTGTAATATTCCGATATAATTCTATACCATCCTCAGACTAAGGCGACAAACAGGTAATTTACATCTACATAAAAGAGGATTGTACATTAGCATTAATATCAACGTGAAAATACAAAACAAAGAATGATGTTGTCAAGCGGAAAGGCATAATTTATTATAGAAAATTAACGCTCGTGTAAATTAAGGTATTGGAAATTAACGCGACTTTTAAAAATTAACGCGAAGTGAAGAAAAAAAAAATACTCTTCAATAAAGGAAATTAACGCGAGGGAGGTGCTAAAATTTCAAAATCAAAGAAAATCAAAAAAAAAAAAAAAGAAACTTGTAAAGACAACAGGAACAAATTAATTTTAACACACTGTGAAAAATTAACGAAATCCAAAACCCATACGAATTTCGGTAGTTCGAGCGTTCTTTTCGCCATAAAACAATACTAAAAAAAAAATCCAAATTAACCATCCACTTAATTAATGGCGCGGAAATTACCGCTCCACTAAATTAAGGGCACGGAAATTAACGCTGACAAAAATTAACGCCACTTAAATTAACCCGAATTTTCCAAATTCGCGTTAATTTCATGAAGTTTTAATTTTTTTTATAATAAGGTAGTTCTCTGCTGGCTTTTAAACCATTGTTCAAGGATGGTGCTGAACGCTTGATATAGTAAGCTTCTTTGTATGGAAGGTGGGTTGCTATTATTGATAAAGATGTCCGGTAGATTTTATAAACCTTTTATGAGACTGATCTGATCACAATAGCGCAGATGTTTATATATGTTTTTATAGATAGCGCTTTCTTTGTCCGTGAGTGCGCGTTCTTGAGTGCGGACAAGTAGAGTTCTGTTCGTTTTGCCTATGTACGAAGAATTGTGATCAGATCAAATATATTACTATTTTAATCTTAGTTACCTGTTTGTCACCTTAGTCTGAAGATAATATAGAATTTTATCTAAATATTACAAGAACACCAACGATTTCTTGCATTTGTTGCCTGTGTTATCGACACAATGCATCTATTCGGTATTCCATTTATTCTCTGTATTTATTGAATTAGTATTTTTGACAAATTTTAAGTTTTTCTTCATTAAATATAACTTTTGTAACTGTCTAATGTGTTATTTAGTTTATTTCTATCCAAATTTTCTTAGATTGCTTCACTCTTAAGTTAAATTTGCGTGATGAACTTTCTTTAAATGGACTAGAGAACTTTGATCTTTAAATAAAAAGCGATGACTTTTAATAGAAAAGGAGTGGAAAACTATACATTACGTTGTAAACGTCCGTAATGAAGTCGACACATTTAACATTGCTCTTACTGGCTGAGTTGAGTATTTAATGCCCTTTCCAAAATTACGTAAAACCTCTAGGTGTTGGGGGGGGGGGGGGGGGGGGGATTGAAATGAATTTCATCCTCTTTTAATATCGGTGACTATTTGAATAATTGTTTACTATAATTCTTAGAGGTGAATATCAAGAAATGCAAAATAAAGACCAAAAAAAAAATGGAAACAGCGCTCACGAGTACAGCTTGTATAAATGACAGTCACTTAAAGAGCGTCGATTTTGAAACGATAAGTTTAAGCGTATTGAACGAAACACTACGGAAATAAAAAAAGAGAAAATAATAATAAGTAACTAATTATAAACAATGCGAAAAAAAATAAAACGTTCATCTGTTACTTATGTTTAAACGTTGGTGACTTATCTATAATTGTGCTAATCGTCTTGAAACTGAGTGAGTAGACCAGGCTGTCAGAGTTTGCCACTGCTGAGCAATCAATAAAAACCACTCTATCTACGATCCCTTAATGTCTAGATATTTTTGGTCCAAAAGCATTGGACACGATGCTTTCTTCTAGTAACCACAGCAGCTAACCGAAACGCATCACTACTTGCAGGCTCACAGTTTCTATTAAACATTACAGAAGTCTCGAATTTCTGTTGAAGACATCAAAGAACATGCCGAGGTAAGGATTTTATTAAGATGTCGTTATTGTTGGTTATTGTTGTTGTCATTATTTTATAATATCATATCCAATATCATGTTTAATATCAGAAGACATCGTTTCTAATTAAACAACTGTTTAACTTTCTGCAAAAAAATAATTAACGTTGTTATTAATGAAAAACTCATAATTATTTTAACTGGGGATAGATGAATTATTTCATATACTTTACGTCATTGTATTAAAAATAGGAACTCGCAATTGACATTGCCCCCCTTGTGTGCCTTCATAGCTCAGTTGGTAGAACATCTCACCGGTATCGCGGAGGTCGATCACGGGTTTAAATCCCATTGAAGTCCTGAATTTTTCAGGCTTCTTTCTTTGCAATTTCTTTAATTGCAATCAGATCATCATTATCATCATCATTCAGTTTGTACCTGAAGCTGCCACTTCATACAGAGTGTGGCCTGGTATGTCAATAAATTACTTTACACCGTGAAAAGTCGTATTACAGTGAATTAACTTATAGTTTAATTATAATATCATTATATGACGGATTTTTGTATAGCTGATGCTTTTCCTTGCGCATCTCCGAGGGGAGCCCATCGGATTGTCTGTTGGAGGAATAGCGGTAGTCGACAAGTCTCTCTTCCTTACGGTAAGCAGAAAAGGTACACAAGGCGCAGTTCATGAAATGTCTTTATTATCTATGGAGGGGAATTGGGACAAAAATGCCATTGAATCAAATTTCAGGTCATTGGACCATCGACGCTATGTCTTTGGATCATACATAATTCTATCCAACAACATTTTTCATGTCACTGAATCGGACTTCATGTCATTGGATCGGACTTTATGTTATTGGATCATACATCATTCTATTTTTTTTTGTCAATAAATCATGCATCATTCTATCGGACAATACTCTTCACGTCTTTGTATCGGAATTCATGTCATTGGATCATACATCATTCCATCGGGGGCAACCCTAAAACATGGAATCCGAAACCGGGATCTAAACCACTCGTAGATTCCATACATAAAGTCCGACCCAATAACATAAAGTCCGATCCAATGACATGACAAATATCGTCCGACAGAATGACGTACGATCCAATGACATGAAATCCGATCTGGAATCTGTGGCTGGCTGCCTGGTTGGCCGGCTGACTGGCTGTACAGTAGAGTCCTAAGTAGTGCTTTTTTAGTTAATTAATTAATACAAAAAGTGCTACAGGGCTGCTTAAGGTGGCTGGTAATGGTTTCCAGCACTTTCCAGCTCTTACACTTTGACTGGATAGTACAATAAATTTTTATCAGTTGATGCTACAATAATGGTATCAAATAAATGCCCAATGATTGCCGAGTACGTTTTGGTTACTTTCTTGACCTCACTGGTTTCCATAGCAACACTATAACCTGTTAAAAACACCCTTAATTTTAGCTTTAAGTGCTTATAACTCAAAAACGAGCTCGATGACCCCCAATTTTTATTATTGAACATTGATTAGCATGTTAAGATACAACTTTCTGCAAAGTTAAAAAAATTTCTACGAAGCAGTTTCAGAGCCACCTTAAATTTTTAAAAATTTAAGGTGGCTCTGAAACCGCTTCGTAGAATTTTTTTTAACTTTACAAAAAGTTGTATCTTTACATGCTAATTATAACTCAACAATAAAAAATGGGGGTCACCGAGCTCGTTTTTGAGTTATAAGCACTTAAAGCTAAAATTAAGGGTGTTTTTAACAGGTTATCCTGTTACTATGGTAACCAGTGACGTCAAGAAAATGACCAGAACATATTCACCAATCATTGGGCATTTATTTGATACCATTATTGTAGCATCAACTGATAAAGATTTCTAGTACAGACCCGTCAAAAGTGTAAGAGCTGAAAAATGCTTGAAAATGCTGGAAACCGATACCAGCCACCTTAAAGCAAGGAAAGTAAATGTCAGCCGGACTCTGCAATCAGATCAAGTACTGCGTCCTCAGGAAACGCTAAACGATGGATTGTTGCTGATCAGTTTGCTCAAATCATAGTAGACCCATTTCAGAAAAGGATAAAAAATCGCGAATACCCCACTACATTATTACCCTATCACGAACACCTGATATTTCCAACTACCCTTGAAAAGGGTTTTCCTTCAGTTCCCTTAAGAAAAACATGTGAAACGAGCGTGAATTGCAAACCATATCACTACACATTACACCCCCGCTTTCAGTGTTACGTGCAAGCACCAATCTTTTGGTATCCATCTTTCAACATCGTCTTTCAATGTCTTTCGACATGCTAAACAAACAAGGGTCGAAATACACCAATCACATGCCATTGTTCGTTTCATGTCACTTCTTTGAAAATGAGTCGCCAGTTCAGAAGGTCATGCTAGTGGGCTGTGATTGGTGGGTTTCGTTCCTGGTTTATAAGGCGCGTCAAAGACGATGTCGGGAGACGTATTTCGAACGATAGACGCAATGCACGTAACGCTGAAAGTGGATGCAATATATTTGCATGGTTTAATTAAAACGCACTTTATTATCTCATTGCGTACATATATTTTTTTTACACAGGTCTTTGGAATAATCGCGTCCTACTTTGTCGTGTTGTTAACTTTACCGACCTAAAACTGACGGAGAGAAGAAGTATACCGTCAGCAAATGCACGCGATACTATTGTACAGCTCAGAGGTTTTCGGTTGAGTCAAATTGCAGAAAAAAAAAATAAACATAAAAACAAAACAAGATAATGTATACGTAACTAGTGATATGTCATAACAATAAGCCCTAATTTACACTTACTTTATCGTCATCTACATGCAATTATCAGTTAAAGGGGAACTATTATACTATTATCTATGACGATTAACATTTTTGTTTCCATTGAATTGTTGAACATATCTGCCACTTAAAGGATTAATCCTTGTTATTCTACTCATAAGATTGTGTGATTGATGTGCATTTTGCTTTAGTTAACTTTGTTTTTGTTTTCTGACTTGTTTACAGTACTTTTCAAACAAAAGGTATTGTTTTTTTACATATGGTTTCTTACCAGTAGGGGCAAGAATTGATTCTCGGTGCTGACCAGTGGGTGGTCAGAATTTAAGCGCTCGTCGGTAACTAAAACATTGCCAGTGGTCAACAGCAAGAGTCAACGAATAATAATAGGCAAATTTAACATTATTTTTATCTGTTAAACCTCGAGCGATGTTGTTGTATTAAGTCAGCCTTTAGTGGTGCTGGCTCTGAGGCAATATTCCTTAGTAATCGGGCAGGCACAGGCTGGGCAGCTGCGTTCCCTTCCTCGCACCGCTTGATAACTTCAGATAGTAGACCTGATAAGTATTGGTAGGATTTCTTCTCAGTTATTGGTTTCACAATCCATCGCTTGCTTGCCTTTGGAAAGCAGAGCTTGTAGCGTGTCTCGCCTGCCTGTTCTACTGATTGCACTTGAGCTTGACCACGACCAGTGTTTGCATTATTGGCCAGGGCAGCAAGCTGGGTCCTGGCAACCATGCCCTGGTATGAAAAATGCTCACGTTTAGAGCAGCATTTAAGCATCATTGAGTGATATACCTCAAGTCTGCCAGTGTAACAGAAATCAGTGAGCTGAGCCAGATCCTTAAGTAGTTTAGTGTTTAGAACTACTTCCTATAAAGCTAAGTGATATGGGTGCCATGCTTAAGCCAACAAATCTGCTTAGCTTCAGAGGATGAAATGTGCCTGTGGCAGCACTGGTGGAAATGGGTGTTCCCTGACCACTTGTGCTTGTTGGTAATGTGGTCCAAGACTGACTTCCATTTTTCACGCTGAAGATCCACATTGCCATCGCAGGTTGCAGCAGACCACCACAGGTGGTTGGAAATTGATTGTATCCATGGGGACAGTTCCTCACAGCCCCGTTATTTGGCTTTATTGGTGAGCTTCTTAACCACCCACTTTGAGACATCGAACTGGTGATTGGTATGTGGGTGGTCCTTGTTCATACAACTGCTGATGGTCACATGGCGGTCTGTTGCAATCCTGTTGATTTCTATGCACCTGAGATAAGATAAGATAAATCGTTTGTTTAATAATCACAACTAGCATCTATAAGCAGAATAACTTGTGTTATGCACATTTGGTAAAAGTTCAAACTTATAAAAGTTCCTAACTATATCATAAGTGAAAAAAAGACTATTATATAATGATAAAATACATTAAATCAAACAATCACCTGGAGAAGCCCTCTTTCTCCATAGCATTGGAAGATGTTACTTCCGAGACTTTGACAACATTGAATGCCACTACATTGCCAGTGTCGTCATCCATTAGAATGTATGTTCCATATTTAGCAGAGTGACCTGGACTATCACACCGACCCTCTCCATCTAGGATGACAGCTCTCGTTGCCTTAAGCATTTCTACCTGTGGTGTGCTTTCGGCCGCCCAGGCCTCATTAATGACAGAAAACAAATACTTTTGTTGTGTGTCATAAAACACACTTTCACTGATAAACTGAAGGTTGAAACATGAAGCAAAGCGATTGATAGCAGCAAAGGTGTTACCAGTAAATAGAATAGATGCAGCTAACAAAAGGTTTCCCTCAGGTTTTCTTTTTATCGCTGGCTGTGACTCCCAATGCATTAAGTGGCCACTATGACAGGTTAACTCAATTGATAACATGCTACCAATTTTTTTTTGCTCTTTTGTTGGGCTATTTACATCACCACAATCAGGGCACCTTTTCAGCAATTTAGTAAGACAGGAATCAAAAACAAGGATTTTTATTTTTTCACAATCAGGAGTGCTGGATTCCTCCTCAATTTCTTCTTCAGAAAGCATAGTGACTTTTTCGTCATAAGGCAATTGCCAGTTTGGGTCGAGGTCCTGGTCATCCTCATCACAAGTATCATCATCTTCATCACCATTACTCTCATCATCACTGCCAACATTCTCAGTACAAGCAACTTCTACTACGTGCAGTGGACGTGGGGATGTGGCATTAAAGCTGTCATCTTCATATGTAGGAAAAGTCACATAGGAGGGAACTTGCATTGCATAAAAATGATCATTTTTAATTTTCCATTCTTCGGCATTTGCATGTATTGGGAGAGGAACATCACTGTTTGTAATCACTGTTACATTAGGAGGACATGAAGTTGCGGCATTTTTTCAGGGTTTTTGGACCAGAACAGCACTGGATTCCAATGTGAAACATCCATGGGCTTGCAGAACAGGGTTCTAAAACGTTTTCAACAGGGAGGGGCTCCTCGATAGTTATTTCTTCCTCTGCTGAGATGTTTTCATCGTTTTTGGTAGCTAGTAATAGTTCTGCAACAGCCTGATGTGATATGATCATCAAAACTAACATGGCTAAGGGTGGAGTCTACTTGAGGTCCTAGGTATCGTGCAGAGGAAGCAGAAGTAACCTGCTTTCCAAGTAGGGTGTGATGAAAATCAGGAGGTAGATTCTGCAGCATACTGAGTTTGGATGGAGTTATGTGATTTTTCTGCCTGGTAGAGAAAAGACGACAGCAAAAAAAAATAAATAAATAAAGAGACAAAAATCAGAGAATGCAGGGAGCTAAATAAAACACTTTCGACAGAAAACGACTAAATAAAATATAGACTTCAAGTAAGTTGTGCCTGCTTTACCGAAAAAAGAAAAAAAGGCATACTTGAAATGCTTTGATCCTGCTCTGATATAAGAACCAAGAGCTCTCAACATGAGCTAACATAGTCAGTGTAACCCTGAGCCAGGCAAAATCGGCAACTGAATTAAAATCTGTTTGAAAAGTGATAAGTAACTCTTGTTTTATACACAAATACGTCAGACTCGCTTCATATTTTGCAAAAGAGTCATTTGAGTGTTGAATAAAAGCTTCACCGTTTTCCTGAGTGAGTAACCTGTCACTGCTTGCAGCGCAATGCGAGTAGAGCAATATTTCACAGGAATTGAAACGATTATTTCACACTTTTCTCGATTTCATTACTACATAATTGCGGGCGACAGCACAAAACCAGTATCATGCCCATTCCTCGCTGAAACCTCAAAGCCATGTAGCTTTCATTTTCACGACAACTCACGAGGGTCTACAGAAGGCGATAATTGTTATATAAATAGAACTTTAGGGGAAGCGCTACAAAATAATTCCTTTGTATGTCCGTATATTGTCGCGGGAAACATTTTGACGGTTTCTTATAAATGCAAGATCCTGGAAACTTGCCAGTGGATGCATCAAGAATTTAATTTTTAAGGTGTAAATTCTTAAAAGCGAAAATGCTAAAGCTTTGATTCAACACTCAAATTATTCTTTTGCAAAATATGAAAAGGGGCTGACGTATCTATGTATAAAACAAGAGTTACTTGTCACGACGCTGGCGAGGAACAGCGCCGTCCTCCCTATCGCGAAGCACTTCTCTTTCCCTGGCCTCAGTTTGGCAGTGTTTGGTTGAATTTTGATAAACGTTCAATGTCATGCCCCCGGTCTGGTCTGGATAGGGTTAAATGTATTCCTGGTGTCAATTAGCCTGCGAACGCAGACGTATTTCCGGCTGTCGCTTGTCTCCGCCGAACGTTTTCGGTGGAGACAAGCGACAGCCGGAAATACGTCTGCGTTCGCAGGCTAGGTGTCAATCAAGTGCTCAACAGGACATTCAGGACGGAATATTACAGGATGTGGCCTTGATGTGGCTGTTGTTCATAGAATTCTTGGAACGTTTAAAGAGAACATGCACAGAACAGCAAACACAAAAAAAGCCGATATATCCACTTGACCATCAAACCAATCATTGAACGGTGCAGCCTAGTATCCAGCCGTTCCCTTCCCGCTCATCGATTCGGTGCGAAATTTCGTGACGTCACCAACCCGTTCCCAGGCCCTTACGTGGACCTCGCGCTCGCTTGAGATAGGAGGAGAACGCCTAGGAACTAGGCTCTGAACAGTGTTTTTGGTTTGAGGGACAAGTTGCCTGTAACATTCAATATGTTAGCATAACTTGCCCAAGCCCGAAGAGGTACCTCGTTTGTCTTTGTAACCCCATTGCATTTGATAGAACAGCGCTGGTCAACAAATTCCGGAAAGGAACTGCTCACTCGACCACAAAAAAAGGTTGTTTTCGGTTAAGTTTGAAAGCAGCCAAACAGGAATAGACCAAAATATATAAGAGATAATCGAATCAAATTTTATTAGCCAAACTTTAATTAGTCAAGAACAGATCAGAGTATGCCAATTTTTTTCGAACAGACCAATGACGTTGAAGCATCCAAACAATATGACTACAATTAATTTTTGGACAAAGTAAAGAATGATAGAGGTCTAGTTTACTACTCAGATTCCTCTCATGATAAGCAAAAAAAACGATAGAGTAAAAGTCGCAGAAGCAAATATTTCATGAATAAAAAATTGATCTACATGTATGGTTGATAACTCAAAAAGCTCATATTTTGCATTTCAATGAATGTAAATACAATACAAATTGCAATAGAACATTCAAATAACACTTTGAAATAAAGTTAATTGAAAACAGCGTTATAACCACACTTATTGTCTTCCAGGCACGAAAGAAAGCAATTTAATTCAAGTATACTACACTACATTAAGCTTGATGATTCAAGTCGGCATAGTTAAAACAAATAAATTTTAATTAACATTTGCAGAGTAATGTTTGATTAAACGTTAGCTTCTACATTTTTGCATTTTTAAAATAAATAAAAATCTTGTGGCCAAAATTTCGGTAAATTAAGTTGATCACAGTTTATTAATTGGGGATTTCGTGAAACAATAATATAAAAACCATTCGGTGAAAGTTTTCAATCGCTGGAAGGAAAGACAAATTTTAGATTATTGCACGGTGAAAATGGATGTAGACTACACTTAGCGGCCAATCTAATTTAAACCGCTTTCCAATCTACGCTTTCCTATAACAATACGTTTCGGTTGTAGTTTTCTTTTATGCCGGAAATGCCTCAATGAAATCAACCAAGGATAGCAATTGCGTGTTTGTCATCTTTATGTAGTAGTTATATGTGACGATAACTGTTTTCAAACATTGTTTACATCATTTAACTTTACGAATTAGGTAAACAAATGTGGAATTTTGCACACCAACCAATAAATAACAATAGGAGGAAGTCATGCTGCCCCAAAGAAATGTGTTTTTTGTAAGATTAAGTTATGCTATAAACCCTTCATTCTCTGTTGATCACAACAGCTGCTTACTTTGAATACTCGTTAAAATCAAATATAGTGCAAGACTCATCGAAGAAGTCGAACGTGTTTACAAGCTATAAGCTATAAAAGCCCAAGATGCGGCCACGAACGGCGAATGTACAAGAAATGAGCGAAATGGAAGTGAATGACACTGATAATACTTTTCCAACAACTAAAGAATATCCGAGAGAAGACCAAATAAGATCAACTCGACAAAGGCAGCTTACAGAGATCGTGCGTCCGATTTTGATTGCTATGAAATTGACGGGGCAATTTTTCGGTGACAGCACATTGACTAAAGGTAGCGATCGAAGAACATTGCACACTTCCCACTTCTTCAGCGGGCTTATCGTTCTTGGTCAATGGCTAATCGTTGTCTTGGCTGTTACAAGTCACCTTTACGTTGGGTTCTCGTCCATGAGTGACTTTTTGTTCTTACTGGGTATAACTACCTGGTATGTTCAGTGTGCAGGTAACACAATTGTTTGCTTGTTCGTTTTGCCACTGACGAACAAAAGGCCGTCAAGATTTGCCCAGTTTCTTTCCAGTTTTCTCGTGATGGCGCCCGAGTTTGACGGGATGAAGCAAAAAGCAGTGAGGAGTTTGGCAGTAGCGTGTTTGGCAGCTGTACTCAATTCCATCGTCCTCGCACTTTTCAGTTACTTCACGGGCATAATTTCATTTTTTCCGCCATGGAGTAGACATTTAACGATACGAGTTATAGAACTGGTTTGGGGGGTCATCGATTCCTTCGCCTGGACTTTACCACCAGTAATCTTCTGCATCACGTGCACGCTACTGGAAAAAAATGTTCGACACTTTTCAGAATAAAATTTCCAAGGAATCAATCCATTCTTTTACCATCGCTTACTTGCGACAGCAGCACCTGAAGCTATGTGAGATGGTAGAGCTGGCCAATGCTGTGTTTTCGCCGCTGCTGTTTGTGATTATTTCAATGGACGTACCATTGATTTGCATCAACACTTATCAGATACTCAAGCTGTCAAGTGAAGCAGGAACCATCGCGATGTTTGCTCATGTCTACTGGGGCATTATTATATCTGCCTTGTTGATAGCTATTTTCATTTTTGGAAATCGCGTTAACGTCAAGGTAAGCCTTTTGTGCGCCATTTCAAAACATGATATTTCACTGATCTATTGGGTCTTCATTAGTTTTATGTTTATTAGGGCAATGAAGTTTTACTAGGGCCTGTTTGGCAGAACGCTTTAATTTTCCTTATTACGTCCTCTGCTTAAAATTCGCCTGAAGAAACGGCTTCAAAACGGCTCAAAATACACGTAAATCGATTTATCTTATAACACGAATACATGTTATATATGTACAGATATAAATTCGTGAGTTTCCTTCAAGCTATATATTGATTAAGATAATTAATTCCTATATCTTTTTTTCATTTTCTTTTTAATATGACAAAGTCGCGGTAAATATTCACCAATGTTCACTAAGCCTAAGGCGAATAATTGTTTTAGCATAATTCTGAGAGGTGAATATTTTAATAAAGAACTACAAAAAAAAAAAAGAAAAAAAAAGAAAAAAAAGGAAACAGTACTCACGAGCACTGCTTGTATAAATGAAAGCTACTTAAAGGGACATCATCACGGACGCGTATTGGCATTTTTTAGGAAAACGGCAATATAAGTTAAGACTAAGTACTTTCAACCATGTAGGGAATGCTCCTAGAATGTAAAGGGAAGGATGTCTAGCAAATTGTTTAAAGAAGAAGGTGACCGTAAATAGTTTTCATCAATTTGTCCAAACCAGAAGGACAAAACTTGAAAAAGTCAGGCTGACTTTTTCAAGTTGAGAGAGTTAATAGGTTTCTAATGGTATAGACTTGTTTTTGGGCTGTTGAATTTTTGAAGTTATGCTCATTGCAGTGTCCCTTTAAATAAATCGGCTGCGAGTAGTAGTAGTAGTAGTAGTAGTAGTAGTAGTAGTAGTAGTAGTAGTAGTAGTAGTAGTAGTAGTAGTAGTAGTAGTAGTAGTAGTAGTAGTAGTAGTAGTAGTAGTAGTAGTAGTAGTAGTAGTAGTAGTAGTAGTAGTAGTAGTAGTAGTAGTAGTAGTAGTAGTAGAAGAAGTAGTAGTAGTAGTAGTAGTAGTAGTAGTAGTAGTAGTAGTAGTAGTAGTAGTAGTAGTAGTAGTAGTAGTAGTAGTAGTAGTAGTAGTAGTAGTAGTAGTAGTAGTAGTAGTAGTAGTAGTAAGCAGAATGATACAGTGTTTGTAATGTGATCATCAAAGCTAACATGGCTAAGGGTGGAGTCTACTTGAAGTCCTAGTTCTCGTGCAGAGGACGCTGGAGTAACCTCTTTTCCAAGTAGGGTGTGATGAAAACCAAGAGGTAGATTCTGCAGCATACTGACATACTAGACAGAGTACAAAACTCGAGTTATGTGATAGATCAAACAAAATAGAATGGACTGAATAAAATATAGACTTAAGGTCGGTTGTACCTGCTTCACTGAAAAAAAAAAAAAACTGGCATAGTTGAATTTTTTTTTTTTTTTGATCCGGCTCCGAGATAAGAACCAAGGGCGCTCAACATGAGCTAACATAGACAGTGTAACCCTGAGCCAAGCAAAATCGGCAACTGAATGGAGTGAGTGAGTGACCTGTCACTACTTGCAGCACATTGCGAGCAGAGCCATAGTTTAAATGAATTGAAACGATTATTTCACACTTTTCTCGACTTCATTTCTACATGATTGCGGGCGATAGCACAAAACCAGTGCCATCATTCCCGGTCATAATTGAAACCTGAAAGGTAGGTAGCTTTCATTTTTACGAAAACTCATGAGGGTCTACAGAAAGCGATAATTCTTATATAAATAGAACTTCACGGGAAGCGGTACACCATAAGGCCGTTTTATTTTCGCACTTTCGCGAGAAAAAATTTAAATTTCGACGGGTAATTACAAATGCAACATCCTGTTCTAAGAAAAGTGAAAGGAAACTTACCATTGGATGAATCAAGAAGGAACTCACATTTGGATCACGCCCTCGGGTAGTTATGGTACTCGAAACGTGCCCTAGACGTGTTCCCCAGGTCAGATGATGCCGATTGTTTTTCGAACAGACCATCCAAACAATATGACTACAATTAATTTTTGAACCAAATAAAGAGAAATAAAGATTTAGTTTACAACTCAGATTTCTCTCATGATACGCAAAAAAAAAAAAACAGTCGTAGAAGTAAATATTGCAAAAATATAACATTGACCTACATATATGGTTGACGACTCAAGAAACTCATATTTTGTATTTCATTATATGTAAATACAATAAAAATCGAAACAGAATATAAATAACAATATAAAGTAAAGAAGATTTGAAAACAGAGTGATAACCACTTATTATCTTCTAGGCAAGAAAGAAAGCAATTTAAATTCAAATTGAGCTTGATGAATCAAGTTCACATAGTTAAACCAAATACATTTTAATTAACATTGGCAGAGTAATGTCTGTTTAAACGTTACCTTCTACATTTTTGCATTTGGAAGCTTCAAAAACAGCATTATTTTTAAAATAAATAAAAATCCCATGGCCGAAACTTCAGTAAATTAAGTTGATCACAGTTTATGGAATGGGATGTCGTAAAGCAATATAAAAATAATTTGGCGAAACAATCGCTGGAAGGAAAAACAGAGTTCAAGTAATTATCAAAATGGATGGAGACCACACTTAGCGGCCAATCTGTTTTAAACCGCTATCCAATCTACGCTGTCCCATAACAATACGTTCAGGTTGTTGTTTTCTTTTCTGAAATGCCTCAATGAAATCAACCAAGGATAGCCATTGCGTGTTTGTCAGCTTTATGTAGTAGCTATATGGGAGGATAACTGTTTTCAATCATTGTTTACATTATTTAACTTTACGAATCAGGTAAACAAATTAAAAACTTTGCACACCAACCAATAATTCCTCTCGTTGCCCCATAATAACGATAGGAGCGTGTCTTGCTGAACCAAAGAAATGTCTTTTTTTGTGTGATTAATTTGTGTTATAAAAACCCCCCGTTCTCATTTAATTGAAAACGTTTGTAGACAACATCTGCTTGCTTTAAAACTCGTTAAAATCAAATATAGTGAGATCCTCATCGAACAAGTCGAACGTGTTTACGAATCAAGCCAAGCTATAAGCTATAAAAACCCAAGATGCGGCCACGAACGGTGCATGTACAAGAAATGAGCCAAATGGAAGTGAATGACACTGCTATTACTGTCGCAACTGAAGAATATCCGGGAGTAGACGAAATGACGTCAAATCGACAAAGGCAGCTTGGAGAGATCTTCCGTCCGTTCTTGATCGCTATGAAATTGACGGGGCAATTTTTCGGCGAGACCGCGTTGACCAAGTGTCGTAGTCGAAGGACATTGCACATTTCGCAATTCTTCAGCGCGCTTATCGTTCTTGGCCAATGGCTAATGGTGGTTCTGGGTGTTACAACTCACCTTTACGTAGGGTTCTCGTCCATGGGTATTTTTTTCTTCTTACTGGTTACAACTACTTGGTATGTTCAGTGTGCAGGTAACACAACCATTTGCTTGTTCGTTTTGCCACTGACGAACAGAAGGCCATCAAGATTCGCACAGTTTCTTTCCAGTTTTGTCACGACGGCGCCCGAGTTTGACGGGATGAAGCAGAAAGTGGTGAGGAGTTTGGTAGTAGCGTGTTTAGCAGCTGTAATCAATTCCATCGTCCTCGCTCTTTTCAGTGTTCACTTCAAGGGCATAATTTCTACTCTTCCGCCATGGAATCAACACATAGGCCTGTACTTAACGGTACGAGTGATAGAAATGGTTTGGGCGGTCGTCGATTCCTTCGCCTTTACTTTACCACCTGTCATCTTCTGTATCACGTGCATGCTACTGGAAAAAATGTTCGACACTTTTCAAAACAAAATTTCCAAGGAATCAATCCATTCTTTTACCATTGCTTACTTGCGACAGGAGCACCTGAAGCTATGTGAGATGGTAGAGCTGGCCAATGCTGTGTTTTCGCCGCTGCTATTTGTGATTATTTCATTGGACGTACCACTGATTTGCATCAACACTTATCAGTTACTCAAGTTGTCAAGTGAGGCAGGAACCATCATGATTATGGGTTATGTCTACTGGTCCGTCCTTATATCTACTTTGCTGGCTGTTATTTTCATTTTCGGAAATCGCGTTAGCGAAAAGGTAAGTATTGTGCTCCATTTCAAAACATGATACTTCATTGACCTACTGGATCTCTATGTATCAAGGCAATGCATTGTTAATAGGGTTTGTTTGGTAGAACGCTTTAGTTTTTCTTATGGGGGACTGAAGAAGTTGTGATAGAAAGAGGTGATTAGATTTACCTTTACTGTTTGTATTGCGTTCGTTATCAATTTACACAAACTTTAGATAACAAATATGTTTCATTTTGCCGTGCGTTTGTTAAGTTATCACATGTGACGTCAAATTAAAATATTGTAAGAACAAAAAGGTGGGAAACGAGCCCCTTGGAAAGAAAACCTTTTTCGATAGAAACGAGTAAACAAAATCTAGAACCAAGGTCGGTTGGGACTACTTCACTGGAAAAAAAAAAGTATACTTTAAATGTTTTGATCCAGGCTCTGAAATGCAGAACCAAGGGTGCTCGACATGAGCTAACATGGACTGCCTCATCAGCCAAGGAAAATCGGCAACTGAATAAAGGGAGTGAGTAACCTGTCACAGCTTGCAGCACATTACGAGCAGAGCCATATTTCAGAGGAATTGAAACAATTATTTCACACTTGACTCGACTTTTTGCACTAGCACACTTCATTTCTACTGCTCGAAGTGCGGGGGACAGAACAAAACCACGTGGTTCAACAGAAGGCCATATTCCTTAATTTTATATAAATATAACTTTAGGGGAGGCGCTAGAAAATATTGCCGTTGTATTTCCGTATATTATCACGGGAAAATTTTCGACGGGTAATCTAAAAAACAAAATTCTGAAGTGAAAAGGATGCCATTGAGGAACTAAGAAACGATATATTTCTGGATTTCAGAACAAAAGCAATGAGCAATAACGCGGTTCGTCATTGGTCTGAAGTTAAAGTCTTGATTCAACATCTACTACAATCATCTGCAGCAAAGAAAAAAAAATATCTTGCTTGAATTAATCTGTCATTCTGTTATTATTTGTCAGATATTTTCATGTATGTAGATAATTTCACCCTATGAGTGAAAATATACTATTTAGACATGGAAAATTATTTTACAGTGCATGCAAGTACTGATTGCAAACGACGAAAAAAGGCTACTTACCACTATCTGAAATCTGTTTCTAATTTAAAACTTTTTTTTTTGCATTGTGTGTAAAATAGGTTCGGCAGTGTTAGAATTATTCATTGATACTCGCGCTTGAAAACTTTAAAGTGAGCGTTCTCGATCTCGCTAAAAATTGTTCACTTCGTTAAAAACATGTTAATTTTTGAAGTCACAAGGACGTCTTTTTGTGTTTTATTTTAATTTTTGTAATTCCTCATTTTTTGTTCTGTTTTTGCATATACCGTGTCATTTTTTTTTCTATCTTTTTTCACCAATATCTCCGCGACACATTTCGAAAATGCACGCATTTTCTGTGTTTTGTTTGTCACACTTAACGTTTCCATACTCAAGAAACTCAGAAACAAGAAAGCAACATGTGCAAACAAATCCAGATTTGTGTTAAAAAAAAAGAGTGTTTCCTATTCAGCTTCCTGTTGTCACTCAATGGTTCCGCTCTTTTTTCGTCATTACATTATTTATCTATACCTATTTATTTATTTTTTAAAGTTCCCATAGGAAATTAAATAACTTTAACATGTAGCATGCAGTGATGTGAAGTGCTTAATAATATATAGTTTCTAAACATGTCTAAAAGGTTGGTTTTAGTATGCACAAAATGCGTTTGATGTTCAAGCTCGCAGTTCTCTTCTCAAAACATAACTACAACTACAAATGTTTGCGCCTAAAGGAAATTATTGACATTATTATGCCTTTAACAGTTAAACAGATCATACATTTTCCCCCAACACGGTTGTGGACGAAGCATAGAGCAGCATTAAAGGACACAGCAGGATATAAGATGAAAATCATTTATCATTTCGACGGGTTTCTTTCAGGAAAATCTCGTCGTTTTTTATTTATTTATTTATTTATTTGCTACAAATAAGTTTGACACGAAGTTTGATCACTTTAATCAAATCAGAGCGTGTCGATCTCTTTTTCAACAAACCAGAGACGAAGCACCCAAACAATATGATGTTTTTTTACTTACAGTTCTTTCAAAATACGCACAAAAACTCATATAAAAGCACGGCAGTGAACTTTGTAGTAGCAAATTTTACCTAAACATGACATTAATCTACATGTGTGGTTGATAGTTCAAGAAACGTAGTTCAAAACTCATATTTTGTACTTCATTATATGTAAATACAACAACGTTCGAAATAGAATATTAAAATAACATTATAAAGTTGATTTAAAAACAGCGTGATAATCACTTATTATCTTCAAGGAACAAAAGAAAACAATTTAAATTCAAATATACTAAAAGTTTGATGATTCAAGTTGACATAGTTGAAACAAATATATAGTAGTTACGATTTGCAGCATACTGTTTGTTTAAACGTTCGCTTCTATTTTTATTTTGGCAAGCCTCAAACACTGCATAACGTAACCTTTTGGAACAAACAAAATTCCCTAGCCGAATTCAGCAAGTTTTATCACAGTTAATTAAATAGGAATTTGGTAAAGCAATAAATTATAAAAACATTCTGCCCAATTCATAGTGTCAGCCGTCGGAAGGTACAACAGAGTTCAAGTAATTGTCAAACTGGACAGAGACCACACTAAGTGAGCAATGTTAATATTGCTATCCAGGCTACACTGTCGTTTAACCATATGTTAAGGCTCTTCCTTTTTCATGGAATGTCTCAATGAAATCAATGAAGGACAGCCATGTAGTGTTTATTAGCTTTATGTAATAGTTACAAGGGAGGGTAACTGTATACAAACATTGTTTCCGTTATTTACACTTGCGAAACAGGTAAGCAAATGAATACCGCAAATTAATAGTTTCTCTTGTCGCCCCATGTCATTAAAAACAATAGAAAAAATTCTTGCTGCACCGAAGTTATTTAGAAAACAGTCCTAAGAAAATATGCGCGCTGATTGGTTAAAATAACTCGATAGAAACACAGAACTAGCAGGAGCTGTTGACGTGATGATGGCGCGTGCAAAGAGAATTTACATTTTGATAGTCAAAGTTAACAATTCGTTTTCGTTTTTTTCGTCGCGGTGTTTTCTAAAAGAAATAGAAAACATGTTTTTCGTGTTTCTATCGAGTTATAGAAACACTCGTAAAAGTTTGGGAGAACTCGAAAAAGCTGTGGATACACTCGCCTATCGGCTCGTGTTCCCACAGCATTTCTCGTCCTCCCAAACTTCCACTCGGGTTTCTATAACTCGAAAGAAACACGGTACATGTTTTCTATTTCTTAAGTATTGTTTAGGTGATAATTATAACTTCATGTTTTAAACCCCTCGTTGTCTGTGGAGAAACAGATCAAATAATAAGGGCACACCGTTCCATTAGTATACCAATTGCAATAACTTAACGGAACACTTTATTTCCGAAACGGACGTAGATATTGTCGCTAATAAGAGAGTCAACAGCGAGGCAGAGTTATATTCAAGAAAAGTAAAGGTCCGTTTGCACAGGTGATTTTTGTCGCGCAACTCAATGCAATTTTTGTCGCGCCGAAATTGCATGAAGTTTCGAACATGTTCAAAACTTGATGCAACTTCGGCGCGACAAAAATTGCATTGAGTTGCGCCACAAAAATCGCCTGTGTAAACGGGCCTTGCAACTTCGTGCAACTTCGGCGCGACAAAAATTGCATCGAGTTGGGCGACAAAAATCGCCTGTGTAAACGGGCCTTAAGTATACTTCGGCGCCTTCTAGACATCAGTCCAGAAAGTATAGTGGTTATTGGTTGCAATGAAGCCCGGGACACATCACACGAAAGTGACTCAAAATTACTGTTCGCTTTTTAGGCAGAATAATACAAAGAAATTCAGTTTCTGCCTAATCAGAAGGCAGCATTCATAGAGCTGTTTGGAGCTGGCGTGGTAAGACTCTTACCCCAGGGACTCATCGCTTTCGTTCCAACTTTATTTTTGTTGTTGTTGTTTGTTTTTTTTTCCCACTGCTTCGAATTTCCCTCGTCCCAACTAACTACCCATGGGTCTCCGAGGATAGTCATTCCATAAAACCAGATAGCAAATAATTGTAACGCTAGCAAATTGTCGATGTACAACAATGTAGTATTTGAATTAACAAATTATATTTGTGGGCTTAAATGTTTCTAAGTAACACTAATTACGGAAAATGAACAACGGTATTTGAATGAACGTACGTAACGGACATCTGACAGGCCAACATTTTACCACTAAAACCCTGGTCTCTCAGAATTCTGATGCTTAAACGCTCTTACAATGATTATTCCTAAAACGAAACACTATTTTTTTTTTAAAATTGCCTTTGTGGGTGATATTTAAAGGTGGTGTATTTACAAGTTGTTTTTCGAGCCGACGAGGTTGTTCGCATTCAAAATTACAATAAGTAAATATAGTTCACCCTGAAGCCAAAATAGATTCGTTTCGTTTCCTACATCAATCAAAAGCTCAGAGTAAACGTTACATAGACATGAAATTAATCTACATGTATGGTTGATGAACTCAAGAAACGTAGTTCACAGCTTCATAATATGTAACAATAAAGATCGAAATAAAGTATTAAAATAACACTATAATTAAAAGTGGATTTGAGAAGGCTAGCGTGATAATCACTAATTATCATCCAGGCATAAAAAAAAAACAATTTAAATTCAAAAATACTAAAAGCTTGATGACTCAAGTTGACATAGTTGAAACAAATAAATTTTAATTAAGATTTGCAGCATACTGTTTGTTTAAACGTTAGTAAGTTTCTATTTTTGCATACGGAAGGCACATGTTTTAGAATAAGTAACGTTAAAAAAGCTACGGCCAAAAACTTCAGCAGATTATCACAGTTTATTGGTAAAACATTATAAAACCATTCGGCATAGTTGCCAATCGCTTGGAGGTATAGCAGAGTTGAACAAATTGTCTAATTGGACAGAGGCCATATTTAGCGACCAAACTAAATAGGTATCAAGGCTACACTGTCCTTTAACAATATGTTTAGGCTGTTTCTTTTTTTTATGAAATGTCTCAATAAAACCAAACAAGGATAGCCATAGCGTGTTTGTAAGCTACATGTAATAGTTATACGGGAGGGTAACTGTTTTCAAACACTGTTTCTGTAATTTGCGAATCAGCTAAACAAACGAATTCCGCAAACCAATAGTTTCTTTTGTCAATAACAATAGGAGAAACTCTTGCTGCACCAAAATAATGTAATTTTTGTTTGATGACTTTATATTATAAACCCCTCGTTCCGTGTTAATTAATAGCGTTTACAAGCAACAGCTGCTGCTTTGAATGAATGCTCGTTATAGAAACATATAGTGAGAGACTCATCGATCAAGACGAAGCTATCTACGAACCAAAAGCTTGGGCTTACTATAAAATCTCACGATGCGGCCACAGACGGTGCATGTGCTAGAAATGGACCAAATGGAAGCGAATGACACTGCTATTACTGTCCCAACTGAAGAATATCCGAGAGAAGACGAAATGAGATCAAATCGACAAAGGCAGCTTGCAGAGATCTTCCGTCCGATTTTGATCGTTATGAAGTTGACGGGGCTATTTTTCGGTGAGACCGCATTGACTGAGTGCAGTGGTCGAAGGACATTGCACATTTCGCACTTCTCCAGCGCACTTATCGTTCTGGGTCAATGGCTAGTCGTTGTCTTGGCTGTTACAAGTCTTCACTTCATAGGTTTCTCGTCAATGAGTGCCTTTTTCTTCTTATTGACCACAACCGCTTGGTATGTTCAGTGCGCAAGCAGCACAACCGTTTGCTTGTTCGTCTTGCCAGTGACGAACAAAAGGAAGTCCAGATTCGCCCTGTTTCTTTCCAGATTTGTTACGAAAGCGCCCGAGCTTGATGGGATGAAGCGAAAAGCAGTGAGGGGTTTGGTTGTAGCGTGTTTAGCAACTGTGATCAACTGCATCGTCCTCGTTCTTTTCAGTGTTCACTTCAACGGCGTAGTTTCTATTTTCCCACCATGGAATCAACCCCCAGGCCTGCGCTTAACCGTACGAGTGATAGTACTGGCGTTTGCCATCCTCGATTCCTTCGCCTTGACTTTACCAGCCCTAATCTTCTGTATCACGTGCATGCTCCTGGAAAAAAATGTTCGACAGTTTCCAAAATAAAGTGTCCAAGGAATCAATCCACTCTTTTACCATCGCTTACTTGCGACAGGAGCACCTGAAGCTATGTGAGATGGTAGAGCTGGCCAATGCTGTGTTTTCGCCACTGCTATTTGTGATTATTTCATTGGACATACCATTGATTTGCATCAACACTTATCAGATACTCAAGCTGTCGATGGAGGCAGGAACCATCATGATTTTGGGTCATGTCTACTGGGGCTTCTGTATACCTACTTTGTTGGTAGTAATTTTCATTTTTGGGAATCGGGTTAACGTAAAGGTAAGCTTAAGAGGCAAGAGAGTATCATTCACACTCTCTTGTTTAGAAGTGATATCCAAAGTGATTCCAAGTGAAAGCGAATAATAGTATTGGTAGAAAGTACTTTACTAGTTGTACAATTTTATTGCCGCCACGTTTTTGCCCTGGGATCGAGGTTGGACGGCCGGATACTTAGTGCTGTAATTTTCTTTAAGTAATCTTCGTAATAGTTCGTTTTTGAACTGAAAAACGATGCAGAGGCAACATTTTAGTAAAACACTTATCTCTGTCAGTTCTAACATCTGATGGTTTTCTGATATTTTTCATGCAAGCAAACACTTTTTGAAACCGATTAACACCACCGATTAGATTTCTACTGAAAGTGCTAAATGATCATCGCAGTGAATTTCCAATTTAAGTAATTGCAATAAAGAAGCCTGGGCTTCAACGGTATCGAACTGGCATCGCACCGGTATCGCCGCTGAAGCCCTGAATTTTATTTATTTATTTATTTTTCAGGCTTCTTTATTCTAATTGCTGCGATAATCATTATATTTATCACTTTCATATACATCCGCAGTTCATACATGAATCATTCCATATACATTACATTAGATCTCTACTCGTAATACGACTACTATTAAGCAATAAATTTTTAATACGCGTTTTTGCCGAAAGCTTTTACCTTATGGGGGCAGAATTTAAAAAAAAAAAAAAAAGGAATGAAAACGAGGGCATAATATATATGATGACATTTACCATTACTGTTGCGTTCTTTATAAATTTACACACACACTATATCCTTTTTTTTTAAGGATTGTAAGGGACTCAACAAAATTTCCAATTTCGTAAAATTTCTTGCTGACCCAATATAGAAAAGCATCAACCACCCGGTGATTATTTTATTTTGTTGTTGTTGTTTACTATTAGACATGGTAAACAAAAAGTAGTTTATTGCCTGAGGACCTTTTTAATTACTTTTTTTGTTGTTGTACTTCCACACGGAAAACAAATTAAAAAGAGTTAATGTAAGTTACTTTTTCACTATTTTACTAAAACATTCTACTAAAATATTTGGGTAAATATTTCTTCTTAATATGCAAAAGCAACTTTGAAGGAAATGGTATTCATTTGCTTCGTATTTCTGACATATTCTACGTTTTTTTTTTTCTGAAATGTAACTTTGTAACTGTGTAGTGTGTTATTTATTCTATTCTTTTCAAATGTCCTCAGACTGCTTCACTCTTAAATGAAATTTTAATGATGCAATTTATTTTATCGGACAAGAAAACTTTGAGCTTTTAATAAAAAGTGATGAATTTTAATAGAAAAGGAATAGAAAACTAAACATTGCATTGTAAACGTGCAATGCAATGCTCACAAGACGTCTTGCCCTTTTCAAGTTAATACGTCTTAATGGTTGACTACAGTGTAGAGAACTATAAAATATAAAACATTGAAACAGCAAACACGAGTGCGGCTTGCATTAGAGCCAGTTATATACATCGATTGAGAATAGATTACCAAAAGTCAATATTATTTATTTTTATGACTGTGAAAAACTTGTTTTGAGGGTAAAAGGTTCTATAAACAATAATTACGAATAACACATTTTGTGTCCACCAAGAAAGAAGACCAAAAATAATAATTGAGAAAGTAAATAGAGACACTAGCTACGCTTGCTGTGACTGACAACAGCTAACCGAAATGTATGATTACTTGCAGGCTCACAGTTTCTATGAAACTTTACAGAAATCTCGAATTTCTGTTGAAGACAACAAGGAAAATGCCGAGGTAAAGATTTTAATATCTATCTATATATCTATCTATATAGCGTTGTGATAGGTTCAGATTTAAGCATACGTTCCATTTCCATGCATGGAGTTGGTCATAAGCTTTTTATTTTTTTTTGGTTTTCGAAAGCCCTCAAATTCAAATTTTGCAGCTAAAACGAGTGCCACTCGCATCTAGGAGAATGTTTCTACTTCATTTCTACAATGTTTTAACGAGAATTTCGCTTAAATTCTTAGAAGTGTTCCATCTCTGAGCAGTTCGTTAGTATAACAAGTCGCATTACAGTGAATAAATACCTTATATTTTCTTTGTTATTATCACTGTTTAGCTGACGCTTTTCCTTGCGCATCTCCGAGGGGAGCCCATCGGATTGTCTGTGGGAGGAATAGCGGTAGTCGACAAGTCTCTCTTCCTTACGGTGAGTAGACATAGGTACACAAGGCACAGTGCATGAAATGTCTTACTTATCTGTCTGTCTGTCTGTCTGTCTGTCTGTCTGTCTGTCTGTCTGTCTGTGGTGGTGGTGGTGAAGGTGAGGGGATGCGTTCTTTAATCTGCCGATTATTGGATTCTTTTGTCATGGAATGGGAAAGATTAGAGCCTTTTTCTGTAAAGTAATAAGAGTCCTAAGTAGTAATTTTTTCGGTTAATTAATACAAGGAGTGCTACAGTACTGCCGGCTCAAAGCAAGGAAACTAAATGTCAACCGGAGACGGCAACAAAGAGGAAGATTAACGGCAAGTTATCCTACGGAAAACGTTAAATTACTTTAGATCCATTCGAGAAATGGACAAAATTCACGACAAACCCAAAGGGTAGCCTTGTTTGGGACTATTCTGGAAAATGTTCACCGAGCAGGTGCGTAGCTAGGGGCGCCCCCCTCCCCTTTTTGTGAGATAATTTTTGAAGGAAATATCACACGAACCTTATAATTCAGGTGGCGAAAAGTGTAAATCCGAAGAACCAATGTGCCATAAATCTTTTCTAGTGCTAGATAGTTACATACTCAATTTTTTAGTGTGACCCCCTTTGGAAAATCCTGGCTACGCCCCTGACGAGTGTGTCATGCAAGAAGTGCTTAGCAACTCATATCACTTATTTAATTTCTCTGCATGGTTTATTTAAAACGCATCTTTTTACCTCATTGCTTACATTTTTCTTCACTTGTTTTTACACAGCTCTTTGGGATAATAGCGTCCTACTTTGTCGTGCTGTTAACTTTACCGACCTAAACTGAGGAGAGAAGAAGTATACCGGCAGCAAGTGCACGCTAGCGCTTGTGTGTTGTCCGCATACTTTTAGACTTTTTGGTTAAATCAAATTTAAGTTGTTTAATCGTGTGTTCGGCTTTCGTTGTAGATATTAACAAACAAAAAATATAAAGCGAAACAAAAACAGAACAGAACTACTGTATTGTGCATGTAGACACTGCCTAATAATGTGTCATAACTGTACAATAATCATATAATTTCGGAATATAATTATACTTCTTCCATTGACATCAAGGTCTGCATAACCAGTCAGTACAATTATTAGCTAACCAATGTTCAGTCAAATATGCATTCAGCGATAGCGATCACCCTTGGGGCATGGGTATACAAGTTTATTCAGCAGGACTTTGACGTATAGCATGTATCTACAGAGTCATCCGCGGAATTGCCAGACTTTAAAGTCGTTGTCGACGCACGTTTCCGTTTCGTAAACGGTCGATGCCATTTTTTCCACTATCATCTAAATTTTTCCTACTAAAAAGAATCAGAATCGAACCTGGAACCTCTGGCATGCCAGCAGCCCTCTCTCATCACTATACGACCCTACGCCACCACGTTGATCCGCCAAACCCCCGAAAAATTTAATTATTTAAGGTGACTTTCTTACTGTTATATATATAATAGGTGACCCTGGCCTATCCCTATCCGTCATGAGCCTAACCGTGAATCTAACTTATTTTAAATAATCGTCTTATCTAGGCCTAATTTCATCTCATAATCAAAGCACAGTTTCGACCTTATCCAGGCCTAAACTAGAGCAGATATGGCACCGTCTATTCCGAAATGCATTTTTACCAATGATAGCATCGACCGCCAGAAATGGCTCCGACCGTTTACGAAAGGGAATTGAGCGTCTTCGACCCTCTCTTGATCACAGAGAGGAGTTCAGGTGCTCAAACACAGCCTGAGTACTGGCCATACGTAAAATGCCGAAACGCTTGTCGGCATTTTCTATTTAAATATCGCGTCTGCCGCGTTAATAAAAGTTACTTAAAAAACTTAACTGAATAAACGTAAAACTAATTACTGTAGTTCAATAGTGCATTTTGTGGGACCTCGACAACTGGCCGCAGCATCGAAATGAGGCCGCTTATATGGTTTTTATACAATTAATAATCAATAACAGTTATAATAAACCTGTATATGTACATACTGAGTGTTGGAAACCTAGAATTGTTATCAATGAGGGTATTTTGGAATGGGCTGTCATTGCGATGTGTGTTTCTGCATGGTGAACAATGAACAAAAAAGACGAAAAACCAGCAACTGCATAGAGCGGGTAAACTTTGCCCCATTGCTTACAGAAATTGAAACGAATACTCTACACCTTTCGCAATAGCAGTGCACACTTCGTGTTTACCTATAAATTGCAGCCCGGCAGGGGCAGAACTAGGAGGAAGGTGCAAGGGAAACTTGTCTAAACAAAAAAATCCTGAAAAGGGTCGTGCCTTAACAAAATATTCCTGCGATGGATTCTACAAATAAGTAGAGAAAATCCTGCCGCCGAAAGTTTTTACCCCCCTCCCCCACTACCGGTTATTTCTAATGGTCCGTCCCTAATACAAATGGTATTCTGAAAAAAAAAAATCTATGTGCACCTCTCCTGACAAAAAATCCTGGATCCGCCCCTGGTCAGTAATAATAATAATAATAATAATAATAATAATAATAATAATAATAATAATAATAATAATAATAATAATAATAATAATAATAATAGGGCAATGGGCAATGGGGTAGGACAGGCTAAATGGGCAATGGGGTAGGACAGGCTGGTGCCTTAGCCTACTTCGGGAAGATGGACGTTCCCGCCCACCATAGTCTGGGGTGGTGTCTTTGTCAAGCACCAGTAACCCCAAAACCACCCCTGTTAGGGTTACAACAAACGGGTAGCTGGGGCTCACTAGGCTTGGTAGCCAGCCCAACTAGGAGAAGGTCACTCTGAACAAAAACCAACACAATAAAGTGTTAAAACATGACAAGTAATAATGACAATTTTTCATACCGCATCGGTCGTCGCGCGGGTAAACAAGGACCGCGTCCCTCAGTAGGGAACCAGGCTGGGGTCGAAAAATATGCTACTGGAACAAACTCCACCCAACAAGCAGATGAGGATTACCACGCCGAGGATATTCCTCAAAGAGGCCCTCAAAATGCACCTACTGTAAATCGTCAAAGAGAAACAAGAAGTAAATGGACCAGGGAGGAGTATATAGGAGTGATGGAAGCATACTTTAAAGCTGTAGCTAAGCCCAATGCATCGGTCATAACAGATGCATATAATATCTGGCGAGCTCAAAACCCAACCAAAAGACCAAACATGGATGCTAATAAACTGGCAAACACCAGACGGGACATCATGAACAAGAAAAGACTGACAGACATGGAAATTCAAGCCATCAAAGACAAAATGACGGACAAGACAGACTGTACCGAGAACAATAGCCGTCATGAAGGCA
Source organism: Meandrina meandrites (assembly GCA_963693305.1). Classification (NCBI taxonomy): domain Eukaryota; kingdom Metazoa; phylum Cnidaria; class Anthozoa; order Scleractinia; family Meandrinidae; genus Meandrina; species Meandrina meandrites. The sequence goes on from OY855906.1 coordinate 28,165,719, forward strand.
ATCCCTCTGTAGTAGCTGTGGAAGATAATGCTCCCATGGCGTGCGATGAGGTAGCTGTCCACAACGATAAAGAACAACTAAATGATCCCAAAGTGCCGGAGATCCCTCAACACACCAATGATGGAGATGAAGCTGCAATGATGGAAGAAATTTTGAGGAAGTGGGAGATTGTGAAAGAGACAAACATATCTGAACGACCACCTATACCAAAAATCAAA
>OY855906.1:28170936-28372432 GCA_963693305.1 Meandrina meandrites
TGCGTGATGTCGCACTATTTCACGCGACACTTTACGATAGCTCTTTTCCGATGCGCTATATATTACGGCCATTGATTCTAAATTGTTTGAAGATGACCAATGTGAAAAATCGCCATCGAGTGTCGTTGGTTGTGTGTAAATTGCACAAACGAACGATTAACATCGACGCTTTTAATTTTCTATTGCGCATATCATTCTCCCTTCGGATACAGTCTAAAAAGGGAAAAAAAAATTAAAATATATAATTTGGTTCGCCCACGCAAAAGCTCTCTGTTTCTAGGGGCAACTTAAAAACGAAGCTGTAAGGCAGCTGCTTTTGGGACGATCTTCTTTGATCGTTATCGATCAGTTCGAGAATTACTCATTTTATTTTTATAATCTCCGCCAATGAACATTGCCATTCGAGTCAGGTGATTTTTCGCGTGAAACAACTACGTGATGCTAGTGAATTGTACGCTAACATGATTGGCTGGTAAAAGAATACATACCCCCACGGTGATATGTAAGGAGAATTTGTCGCTAACGAATTTCCCTAACTTTTCGACATTTTGGGGTGTTTTCGCAATGAATGAGTATCTTTTTATGACAAGCTGAATCATAAATTTCAGCAGTAGTAAAGATAGCTCTCGCTGTCTGCGATTTAATTTTAGATTAAAAACCTGTCATGAGATTGTATTGATTAAAATGTAAATTCTTGTTAGCTACGAAATGCGCGCCATAAGTCATCACAACGTGAATGAATGAAAACAGAATACGGACAACGTACATGTAATGTAATGTGGCTGTAGTAAATCGTCGAACAATTCAATATTACTCGAAAGCGAATCAAATGGATAACACAGAAGAAGAAAGAGTCAAAGATTTGTTAAAAGACATTCAACTCGACCAGTTCTACCGTCAGATTCACGGCAAATTGCACATCACCCGCCTGTCGCATTTCGACCATGTCACTGAGGAAGATCTTGACGATCTGGGCATGGCTAAACCCGAACAGAGACGTCTGTTTGACGCGGTAAAGAAGGCCAAGAAGAAGTCACTCTTCAGCAGTTTTAGGCGAAAGGTGAGTTCTTAAACTTAAGACATGTGATCGTTTTTTTCGACCACAGAATTCGGCGTTCGTGAGGGTTGTGTTTTGACTACGATTTCGTCGTTGTCATTGAAATTCCCACCGGTATTTCTTGTATAAAGAATGGAAATCCTGTTTGCCGCTTTCGAATATAGTGAGATTTCAGTTTTATTTCGTAGTTTTACGGATAAAAATCATATTATGATCGAATGAATCTTGTGTAAACCGATCTTACGTTTGTGAATCCAAGAATCGACACGTCGGTCGATATCAGTCGCTTTCGGGCGACAATATGCCACGTTTGTATATTTCACACCTTTCCAACACTAACTTGAAAACGTAAAATGGCAAATACTACACTGCTTGTTTCATCAAAGAATGACAGCGCGAAATATTTAATCGTCTGTGCCGGCGTCACAAATTTGCTTCGGGCGATTTTTTTTTTTTTTTTTTATGATTCGTGCCTTCCCACCCCTTCGCGTTCCTGTCCACGTGCGTTCAACATCTTCCGTTTATACATCGAAAACGGAAAAAGCGCAGAAATAGACAAATGACTCGTCTTCCCTTCTGTTTAAGAATATAACCCGTTTCGGCTAAACTTCAGAATACCCGGCCACAATTACGTGACATTAATGTTCTGCTCCCGCAGTCCTGCAGTCAATAAATATTTGCATATGGAAACAAAAGAGAAATACATGAATATTCCTCGTTCTATAATCCATGAGCCAAAACCAAGCGACTGCGGGAGTGCGGGACTGCGGGAGCACTAGTTGTATACCCATGTAATATTTCTTTTTTTTTTCTACTGCGGGAGTGCGGGACTGCGGGAGCACTAGTTCTATACCCATTCCATCAAATTTATTTATTTTAAAATGTTTTTTGTCCCATTTCTTTTTTTAATTTAATGATTAACATCGTGACTGCGGGACTACGGGAGCAGGAGATTAATGTCACGCAATCGTGGCCGGGTATTCTGAAGTCGCTCCCCCGTTTCAGTGAAATCGGAAGCGGATAGTAGCTTTTATAGCGCGAATAAATTTGGCCTTTAGGTTTAATTTATGCGTTTAAGCCTATAGTAAACAAACCATTGATTCCACGCAGTCAGCTCTATTGAAACGAACATTTGAAATATTTCCAAGACTCATGCCAAACTAAATTCCTTAAAAGTTTTGTTTTGTGTTAAATGCGTGTTTTGCGTTTCATTATGCCCAAGAGATCTGGTCTCTTTTCTGTACTCAATTGTCACTATAAATATTTCACTGTTGTGGAAATTGATCGATCATGATATCGATCATGCATCAGCGCACGTGACTAAATTAACAGGGTAGAAACTAAAATAAAGTTTTGCATTTTCCGTGGAAAGTGAAACAAGGGCAATTCCTGTTATAGAAGTTTCAGTTTTCATGAAGACAACTACATAGACCTCCGTTTTCTTTGATGTCTTACATGTACAGTAGTTTGGTAAAGGAATCTTTGTTTACCCAGGGGACCAGGCTAATTTGCATCCTCATCTGTCCTGTATGTTGAACAATGCATTTATTTTAATGCAACTAGCAGATTCAATGATAAATTGAATCTGACTGGAGAAAGGTTATAAGTGAGCGAAAAAGAAATCAATGAGCAAGGTGAGGTGAGCATGGCCTGGGATCGCAATTATTGTTGATTTCATTCGCCTGTATACCCTTGTAAGCTTGTACATGGACATTCACATACAGCATGTGTATTGAAGATCAAGGTTTTATAATTCAACCAATTTTTACAATGCCCATATTCATGTACATGTATGATCAGAATGTATGTTACCGTAATGATTCAATTTTGCACCCGGGGTGCTTATTTACTTTTGGCACCTAAAGGGAAGGCGCTTATTCGAGACAGGGCACTTATTTGGGACAGGGCACTTATTTAATTTTTTGAGAAACAACCAAGTGTTCAAGATACATGTAGAATTTTAATAAAAAATAACTAACAATAACAGAAACTGTAACAGTAACAAATTGTTGAAAGTTCAGTTACTTTAAAGAGTTGTTCATGTTAACAGTAAATATATACATGTAGAGGATATTACTCGGTGGCGAGAAGATATGAATTTTATGTTCAAGTGGCAGAAACAATATTTCACTCGTGAGATGTCGTTTTTGCCACGAGAACATCAAATTCATATCTTTGAGCCACAGTGTAATGTTCTTTTTATTATATGGAGACCAGATGTAATTGAAAGTGCCGATTTTTATTTCATTGTTTTCGAAAAATGGAAGTTTTACATATATCACCATTCGTCTTCACAGAAAATACAAAGCACCTGTGTCCAGGATATAGAAACACTTACTGAATTCCAATCAAACAAAATACATGAAATATTTGTCAACTACATGTAAATATTGGAGCACGTAAGAACTGAAAACATCACTGACTTTTGACTTGAATCCGATGCGGCAATGTCTTGATGGCCGACAGTTTTCGACTGCTTTTGTTTTCTTCTTTACAACATTTTGCACTTTGTGAAATTTCTAGCGAAGAATTCTCTCTAAAAGCCTTCAAATTGTCAAGGTTTCCATTACCATGTTCTTGTCCTTGAGTTTTTCGGAAAACTCATTCTTTTTCGTCGCTTAATTAAACAAATTAAACCTGCTTGTCGATGCTTGCTCACAACAAACCTGAACAACACAAGAAACCAAGTTCATTCAACAAAGTAGAAAAGGCGCGAATCGTGACGTCAATGAGCGATATGACACTCGCAAACATGTCGTACGGAAGATATGCCACTCAGGTCCCGGATGGAGTGGCGCATGGATTCTACGAGTGGTTTAGTTCCAGTAAAACCCTCTCGTCCATATAATAAATACATGTACTGTACAGTATGGTGAATGTTCATGAGTTTATCTCAAACCACAGTGTATAACATTGGTTGCAGACATGCAACCAGGCATTAATCAATTCAGCAGTTCATATCTATCCAAGCCATTCTAAAGTTTTGGACCATTGCACTTATAAGAATGGGGATGCTTATTGGAAGAGGGATGCTTATTAGAATGGGTGCTTATTAGAATGGGGGTGCTTATTGGAATAAGGGCGCTTATTGCCAAAAATACATTCAAAAGGGGCACTTATTTGGAAGGGGGCAATTATTAGAAGGAGGGCTCTAAATCAAATGATTACGGTAACAGCAGAGGTTAACTGCATGTGATATTTATTGCTGTTGTTAAATACAGAAATCAAAGAAGACGGAAGCTCAAGCTGATACTGCAGCTGAACGGACAAGTTGCTATGGAATCGCTGGTGACTCCTTGACATGTCTCATCAGTGAGCAGTCCCTGACGCTGTATGAAATGCTTGGGAATGGTGCCTTTGGCTATGTGAGAAGAGGAAAATGGTTGAAGAATTCCCATAAGAAGGTGAACTAAAGTAACTATGTTCATTTACATGTACAGCCTTTGCATGTACTGGAATACATATGAATGTTGTTGTACATGAATATATACAGTAAATGTAGTTTGCTCCTTTGTTTTTCTTTAGATCTGGATGTTCAGGTATTCAATTTAGGGAATACAAACTGTACTGTACAGGCTGCAAATAATTGTTTTTTCATGAGAGGACATATTAATTTTGGTCGGCCATTGTTCGATGACTGATAATGTGATTGCTATGTTTGCAGTCCTGTACATACTAGGATTTAAAAGAAAAACCACACACACTTTTTCAAGACTACATGTAACTGTACTACTATCAAAATACTAAATGTACAACTTAATTGCTGGTGCTAAATATAAATAGTCAAGATACAGTGTAGTTACTGTAATTTAGTATTTTTTTTTCTTTTTCTAATTGCTGTACAATTTCTTCCTATAGAATGCTCATTTAGACTACATGTATGTTATTGACACTACATGTATAACACTATATAAGTTACAGCTCACTACTTACACCCTGGGGTCATTACAAAGTGCGAAGCAGCAAGGCATGCGAGCCATTCTGGTTAGCCTACAACTGTACATGGCACTTTGGTTAGCCTACATGTACACTGTACATGGCACTTTGGTTAGCCTACATGTACACTGTACATGGCACTTTGGTTAGCCTAAATAGGACTTCGGTTAGCCTACAGTTAGCTTAGACAGCTTGCGGTTAGCTTTTTTATCGGGATTAGGAATTTTTGCCTCACATACCTTGCTATAACTTGCCTCTCAGGCCTTGCACGCCTAGCTGCCTCACATACTTGTAAGACTCTACACCCTGTACACAGCAGAAAATAGGTAACATAAAGTACATGTACATGTACATGTATAAATTGTATGTAGAATGAGTTCAACAAATACATTGCAATTATACACAAATGGGATTTTGTTGAAGTGAAATACATATGGCATTGTATTTTTTTTTGCTTAGGTCCATGTTGCAGTGAAATGTTTAAAGGCCTGGAATGACAGGGCCTTTCAACAGATGCAGATGGAGTTCATCAAAGAAGCTAATACGATGAGTTTGCTGGATCATCCGCACATTATCAAACTTTATGGCATTGTACTTTCTACGCCTATGATGTTGGTAGGTTCCTGTGTATACAATAATAATTAATTATAAGTCTATGACTTGCATTTGTGTGTGAAACAGCCTCTTGTTGTGGTTTAAATTTACTGTATCTCTGGTTCAATGTTTTGAAAACAGTTTAATTTTTATTTCCTGTTATTTCCAGTCATGATAATGAAATCACTATGAAAAAAGAAATGAAAGATTCTAAATCAAATGAAACTTTTTTTTTTTTTTTAATAATAAACCAAAGATACTTGACGTATCATTTGTACAATGTATGTTCACTGTACAAAGCATACTGTACTGCAGTGAGTTACTCACCATACAGTACACATGCATAATAATTATTAAGATTGTGTTCTAAAACATTTTCAGTTGGCGTGTTTGATTAGCTTTTTCAACTGGCATCATGATTGAAGCAGTTAAATTTGCTGAAGTTTCACAACTTAATGTAAGACCAAAAATTGTTGAAGTATGTTCTATTGTAGTCAAAACAAGTTGATCATGATCGAAGTAGTTAATTCCAGTAGAACACAACTTTCATGTAAATCTCAGCTCCCTGAATGCCTGAATGAGCACAGCAGAACAGTACAGTACATGTACATGTAGTTGCAAAATGCCATTGTGTTAAAGTGTAAATATGGTCATGCCACTACATGTATATGTACAAAATAAACTTAAAATTACTGTATCTCTGGCCCCTACATAAAATATGTTGGCTATTCAAGGATGTACAGGTGTAGGTACATGTAAGAGGCAGACGGTGGAAATAATAACTGACAGATGACTTCCTGAAAGACAGCGTCTTGTTAAATTTTCCTCTTAAAGTGCCTATCACCCTTACTAAGTAGTATTAAATTTTAAAAATATATGTATGTTTAAGACGTTTGCTGCGAAAATCAAACTTTCCATCCTGTGATCAACAAAACTAAATTTTGCCTGTTGACAATCTTAGTCACATGTACATCCCTATTATTATTATTATTATTATTTCCAGGTCACAGAGCTGGCCCCACTTGGCTGTCTGCTTTCACAGCTCAGAGATGAACCCCAAAATTTCACCATAAGTGGTCTGAGTGACTTTGTGGTCCAGATAGCTTCAGGAATGGCTTACCTTGAGTCTCACAGGTTTGTTCATCGGGATCTTGCAGCTCGGAATCTCTTGCTGGAGTCTTATGAGAAAGTCAAGATCGGGGATTTTGGAATGATGCGTGTCCTTTCTGAAGAAGATGATCACTATACAATGGAACCCAGTGGAAAAGTCCCATTTGCATGGTAGGTTTGGAGTTAACCCTCCTTACTCTTTGCCATACAATGTACATGTGCTTTAATGTTAGTTGCAAGAATCCAGTGACAAAACTATAGGACATGACCATGTGCAGCATTTTCTACAATGTACAATTAAGTTTGCTTGGTAACACATGTACGTGTACATGTACGTATATTGATATACAGGTGGTTGACCATTTTTTGTCAAATAAGAAAATCAATCACTCAATGCATGCTTTTAGCAGCATATAAAAGATGGACCATTTGACATGACTAAATGTCTTCTCCAATCCAGGTGTCCACATGAAGTTCTAAAGTTCCGCAAGTTTTCCCATGCCTCTGATGTGTGGGCTTTTGGAATCACCGTGCTAGAGTTATTCTCATATGGAATGGAACCTTGGCCTGGACTGAATGGAGCAGAGGTAAGTGAACAAACCCATGACTTAAACCAAGGAAGCGAGTTAGACATGTATGTGTATTTGTAAAACAAAGACTCCCTGACCTGCATTTGTAACAGAACTAATTTTAATAATTATTTTAAAGGTGTAAGTATTTTAAGTTAGTACATGTACATGTAGGTAATTAAGTATATTTTTGTAAGTAGTCTGTATTGTGAATAAATTGTTGGTTTACTAAAAAAAGGACAACAACAACAACAACAAACAAAGACCCATAATCTCAAACCAAGACTCCCTGTTAGAAATAAATTAATCAAAATACTTGTCAATGTAACAATACTTCCTCGCATATACAGTATGTAAAATTGTAAGCAGTCTTCTTTGTTCCAAAACTAGATATTGGAAAAAGTTGATATGCCATTGTGTGAACGACCCAAAAGACCTGACCACTGCCCAACAGAAATCTACAACATCTTAATGTCACACTGCTGGGCACACGAGCCTCGTCAGCGAGCAAGGTTCAGCATGCTAAAGAAGATGGTTGATGAGGTTAGCATCAAAATCTTAATTATTAATTTTGTAGAATTCGGTACATGAACAGTACATGCGATGGCCACCAATACAGTATCTTTATGCATACAATGTACTGTACAGTAGTTGATGATTTTTTCAATCTTCATTGCCTGTCTCCTTGGCAGCAATTAACACTAAGGTAAAATAATAAGAACAAGGCTGTTCTAAGAAAAATTACATGAAGCCCAAAGGTTCCAAACTACGAGATCCAGGGAGCCCAGCATAAAGCTTAATATGAACGAAATAAGATTATCTGGTCACTTAAAGGCAAAAGTTAGTCGCCTGAGGCACGCGGGTGACCATAGAGCACAGCCCTGAAGAAGTTGGTCACTCGTGAGATGGAGAACATGTCACTCTTAAAACCCAAACATGTTCAGGTAGGTATTGTCAGGCAGGCACTCATGTCACAAAAATTCAATTTAGTTGTTGAAAATGAACTGTGTATAGACTGTCTGTATTTTTTTTTTAATTGTAACATACGGTGTACCCTACAATGTACAGTCGACTCCCGATAACTCGAACCTTCAAGGGAAATTGAGAATGATTCAAGTTATCGGGAGTTCGAGTTATCGAGAGTTGAGAACAAATAACGAAATATGTAAAAAACGGTGTTCTCTGAATTTGATTCATACAATGTGCATTTTAACCGAATTTAATTGTATAGAAGTCGAGTGAAAATGGAACAATACATTACTCCCGAGATTACTGTATAAATCACAACGTAACGTAACGTAACGTAACGTGAAACAAAACAAAGCTAAGCAGCAGGAGAAGTAGAGGTGGGAAATGTGCAGGTTTCAAAGAGAACAATGTTGGGCTACTGGTACCGAGCTCATGTGATTTACTTTTTCGAGAAATACAGTGTAATAATACGCCCTGACGCTCCTCAACTAATCTCTTACTATCGATTATCCTTGAAAGTTTTCTAACATTGGATTTAAAAGAATCGGTATCAACCTAAACCAAAAGTAGCCTGTACACGTTTTGCGTAATGCAAAAAAAAAAAAGACAAAGAATTAATACTCGGCTGCCTCCAAATAAATTCAATGTTTTGGTCTACAGTACACTGTTTGTTTTGACTTGTCACGTATTGACAAACATGGTTCGAATTATCGAGGGTAAAATTATATGGCAAATGACCTGAAGGGAAACGAAAATTGGTTCGAGTTAGTGGGAGGTTTGAGTTATCGAGGGTTCGAGTTACCGAGGGTAAAATTACAGTAAATGTATGAGGGAAATCCAGGGAAATCGATTTTGGTTTGAGTTAGCGTGAGGTTTGAGTTAGCGAGGGTTCGAGTTATCGGGAGTTGACTGTACATCTTCATTGACCACTTCCCTAACACATTCCCCTTAACCAAGAAGAGAAGTTGATTTTTGGAGCTCAAAACGGAAATGGTAAGCTGATGTGATTACAAAATTCCAGACACTTATATGTACAATGTAAGTGTACATGTACCTGTCCATTGGAGGGATAGTTCAGTATTAATGCCATCACAAAGCTCCTTAACTTATCCGTGAAGGGATACAGGTACTGTACACGTACAGGTACTTTTATCATGTGCATGCACCCTAACTCTTGTAAATAAGGTGCAAGCAATATTTACAGTTTTGTATAATTTTGTGCTTTAACAGGCCCATCCTGTGAATGGTGCTGCCGTTTTCCCATATGAAAGCAAGTGTCAACAAAATCTGAGCTTCAAGGAAGGAGACATTATCACATTGCTTGAAGCCAGGTACATGTATGGCTCCGAATAATGCTTTAAAAGTCGACCACCAGATGTTATGTACATGTGTATGTATGTGCACTTGTACAGCCATGAATCATAAGGAAAAAGAAAGTTTAATTTCTTTCTGATTTTTTCCTGTTATTGATCATTACAGTGCAGAGGTTTCATGGTGGAAAGGACAAAACATGAGAACAAAGCAAGTTGGAATGTTCCCATCAGAACTAGTGGAAAGTGGAATAAGACGTGGTACAGTATACTTTAAAAAACAAAAAAAAATTCAGCTGTATGTAAGCCTGCTTCAGTGTATTCAATAAGCACCGACAGCCGACAAAAAGTGTTGGCTACTTTGCTCAGAGAAGTCGGCTACTTTTTCCCCTAAAGTGACGTAACTAGTGAAAGATCCTTTCAAACCTTGTTGACGCAGTCGGCTACTCTATTCTAACCAGCTGCCTACTTCAACTGTTATTGAAACCCCTGCTGTTTGATTCTGATTTTTTTAAGCTTGTGCATGACATAGTTGTGCAATGAGATAATTTACAGTAATGGACCAGAGTTGCACTCACTCACTCCATTCTGTTTTACAACAACAACAACAACAAAAATAATTAATCCATTCACCCACGAGTTGGTTAACTCTTTGATCCCTTTAAAGTACATGTACAGGAATACATGAATCTAAATTGCCCAATCGCTACAGTAATCATCATTGTTTCACTATGTCACACACTTCAAAGAGTCAATCAGGATTTTCCCTACTGTGAAGGTGGTATACACAGGTGGTCTTTAAGAAAGATTTTAGATCTTACATGTATACACTGTATATGTACTGTAGCTATACCTCTTCATTGTGCATTGTACATACATGTATATCCACAACTCCAGTTTTCCGCAATGTACAACGTGTAAGAGTATTCCTTTTATTTTTCTTTGCAGCAATTTCACCTGTAAGTCATAAGACGTCTCCAAAATCAAGGTTAGTGGCCAGTTCTATTGACTGTCTGTCTGTCTGCCAATTGATTTATCACATTTAGGGTAACATGTACATGTACATGTAAGTTGATAAAATAGACAGTGATTGTTCTGTGGTTCCCTTGCCTCATTTTCCTTTCTGTTCCTTTTCCTTTCAGAAGTCCCGTTAAGCAGCGTAGCAAGCAGTGTAACCAGCTCCCAAACTGTGGTAAGAATTTGTTTTGTCATTGTTTATGGGAGCACAATTCCCTGTATGCCGTCGTGAAGAGGAAGCTAATAATTTTCGACAATGCCACTTTACTTACTTTGATTACTGTGACGTTTATTTCTTCAGACTGCGGAAGTGCTCACATCTACGAGACACCAGTCCTCCTGTATTCACCTGACCTGTTTACAAGCAGTAACAGTGGAAGCACTTCTTTCTCTAGCCGCTCTGTTGAAAGTGACCTAACATCTTCAACTGAGGTTGACAGCGGCTATTCATCTAGTATAGACATCAGAAGATTCACCCTTTCAAATAGCGAAAATAGTCCCGAACAGCAAAAGGCAAACTTTGGAGCTTTGTATGAAAACACAAGCTTCAGAAAACAAAACACACAGGCTGTTGCGTACGAGCTAATGTCGCCTCCAACTGGGTCTGTGTCTAGCCCCATACCCATCCCAAAGCAGGGCACAGGGGAAACCCGATTTCCCAGGGAACAACGTGGCACGCCGTCAACTCCTCCATCGGAGGACCAGAAGTGCCCCCTGGACTTCAGCAACTTTAATGCTCCCCATGAAAGTAGCTCGGCATCTCCTCCTCTCCCCCCAAAGATGTCATCATCACTGCCAATCAGTTCAGTAACACAGTCTCAAGGCAAGCCGCCAAGGCTCTCCAAGACAGTCTCCCCAACGGCTAGCAAAAAGTCTCCACTGGATTCCGGGATAGGAGAATCGTTTGCTCAGGAAATGTTCGCGTTAATGAAAAGAGCTAGTGTTGATAAATCGAGCGATGCTTCTCCGAAAAAAGAGGAAGAGGAGGATATTTACGAAGATCTGTCAAGGCCAGCAGTTCCAGCAAATCCTTCAGACACGAGAGTTGCGACGTCATCCACAAGGGAACCCTTAAAGGCACGCAATGCACATTCGTACGAGAACCACTCCATTCCAGTGAAAGAGCAAATGAGTAAGAAAGGTGAGCCTAAAAAAGATCAAAACAGTCATCATGAAGTTCCCGATCACCAGAATGACAGGGTCAGGTGCAAATCTGCTTATCAAATGCAAAACAATCACCAGCTTAGAGATGCTCGCTCGAATACTTGGCCCACGCAACAAAATTATGACAACCACAAATTAAAAAATGCTGACGCAGAAGCTTCGTCAGGTAGCTCTTGCTATGACAACCACAGGCTGAGACCCTCGGATATCAATGTTCCATCTTCTGATGCATTCTACGATAACTGGAAGATCAAGGGTGATTTATCTGGTGTTTCTCATAAATCGAACAAGCCTTGCTATGAGAATGTCGAGTTGCAAATGGATAAAACTGTAGAACACAGAGAAGAACTCTCCCAAGAAACGGTAACAAGAAAACCCGAGGAAGAGACTTCTTTAAACAAGGCTCAAACCGCGGATCAAAATAATGAAAACTGCGTTGTTACGTCACCGCAAACAAGCTACGAAAATTTTACACCTCAAGCGTTACAAAGAAGCAGTGATGAAAACGATCAGAAATATATCGATGACAGTTTGTATGAGAATTGTGAAATATCAGCCAAGAAGAAAGAGCCGTCAAAGAACGGGAGCTTATGCCGAGATCAAACTGACAACAACCTTCGAGAGCTTTCTCATTCTTGGCCCACAAATTGCCATTGTGTTGGAGTGGTGCCCGATGAAGCACAGGGACTCATGAGTATGATTTTGGAGAAACGCAACCCACCAGCACTAACACGGGTGGGAAGCGCCGATGCTATAAATGCTGATGCGGATAAAGAAGATCCCTTAAGTCTTAACATACCTGGCAACAATTTGGATACCCAAGATCACCCCATCCCACCTCCACGATGGAAACGAATCACACGTTCGAAACGCACCCAGTCGCTTCTTGTAGGCTGCTCACAACAACGGTGGAAAATGAACGTGAGTCCTGAACTCGCAGCCGCTCTGAGGAAAAGATGGAATGAAACTGTTGTTGGTCTACCCACTACAGAGACAAACCAGGATTCAAATTCGGTGAGTGATCCCAATATGGAAGCACTGGGTGTCAAGAAGCCAGCTTTGCCTCCACGTGCCAACAAGAATAGTGTCAACGCCCCTGAGCCTCTAATTAGCAACAGAAGTAACGCTTATGAAAACGTTACGTTACCAAGCAAGCTTTGTGATGAGGAGCCCTGCCCACCACAACTTCCACCAAAGCTTCAAAGATCTAATGGAAACAACACCGTCAAGAACAGCAGCCTGCGATCAAGAGCGTTGCACTATGAAAATGTTGAAGGAGTGAATGGTTTCCACGCTATTGGTAATCAGAACGTTGATCTGCAACAAGAAATTGATTCTCCTCCTCCACTTCCCAGGAAACTTTCCCAGACGAAAGTTCCTCCCTTGATACCATGTCGAGTTGATCTGGAACAAAAGTGCTAGATGTTGTAAGCAGTGTAAATAATATAGTGTAATACAAGATGGGAGGCAAGAGTTGCTGCGTTGGCTTATACATGTAAAGGTCGGACAGTTTGTCAAAGACGTATCAGCCTGCACTGTTGTACTTTAGAAAGACATGTAGTTGGCTTTGTGTCCATGTACATGTACATAGCTGTACACTCATCTTATATCCGTTCTGTGGGCCTTCGCGGTGTAGTTGTTGGAATGGTGATTAACGCTGACCTGGAAGTAAACTTCTTAGTTCAATTTCTTTTTCTTGGAAGCGTAATTGTAAGTGTAATTGTAAATCGAAGTATGAGGCTCATCAAAGTAGAACGTGATGGATGTACATGACAATTTGTCAAATACATAATTGAATACCAAGTTAGCGTTATACCTGAATTAGCTTTATATTTTCTTTTGAACAAATGGCCTAAGTTTTGTCTCCTTCACAGCCATTGTTTGGGCTCGTCATGCAATGCGCCAAATAACGGCGACTCGAATAAAGGCTCTGAAGGAGCTACTAGCTACTGTATAGTTGGGTAATTCGTGTCGATTGGTATACACGTATTTGTGTGTGTACACTGTATCCCGCAAACAATTTGATTGTCCAGTGCATGCTCGATTTATACAGTAAATACAATTAATTAATCGGTGGAGTGTTCGTTGCATACCGTTCTAACTTACATGTAAAGATGTGGCATAAAAATAGCTTAAAAATACTAATATTGCGTGCAACATTATTTTGTTGCTCGACATGCACCTCTTTTTCTAACTTGCTGATTTGATGAACTTTGCATGACATTGGTTAACGTGCCAAAGGCGGCTTAGAACGAAATTAGATCGTCTGGTTATAACTTAAACAGCTCTATGCTGAAGAAGTGTGATTTAACGAATGTAACGTACAGTGAATACACTCACGTGTACATAAAAATATTACATATTAGTTTTTCATCCAGTTCTTGTTCAATTAGAACTGATATGCAGACAGTGAAATGCTAGATGCAGAGGTAATTAATTATTTTAGATTAAATTGATAGGTGTCTATTTTATGTTTTAATTACATGTACTATATCAGAACTGAGCATGGTCGCATTTTTATTTGGAGTCTGGAAACTCGTTGTAAATATGATCAACTGTTTTTGTTTTTGTTTGTTTGTTTTGCTTTTTTTTTTTGTTTTTTTTGTTTTAGGTATTTTTTAAGAAACTTGCTTGTTGCAAATAGAGGTTTCTCTCCACAACTGGTTTGTGTCCAGAAGTTTCTTTTTTTTTTAGTTTTTAAACAAACCAATATTGATTGATATCGAATTCCTTAGCATAGTATCATTTCACATTAAAGCATTATAGTACAGGATAAGTTAGGAAACTATCACCGAATAATATTCACATTTGCCAAATAATATGATAAGCGTCGGAAAGATGCACAAAACATTTTCGATCAGCAACATGATCAGTGCGAAAAATTACAGATATTTAGATGTAGAAATTTTTGGTGAATGTTGCGTTGCTCTCGTTGGAGCGAGCAAATTAATGACCAAGCGTCAGTTAATTATTTCCAGAGACTGTGTCTCTTTGAGGTTTAGTAGTTGGTTATTCAACGGATTTAATGGCTAGAGATATAGTTAAGTTTTATATTATAATAATTATTTTAATGTTCAATATAGCAGTTGCGTTCCTTTGTAATATATATTTTGTTTATTTTTTTTTCTGGAATATTTTCTCCAGATGGTATATGTTAAATTTATTTTAAGATTATTTTTCGCCGATGCTTTAACAGTGAAGGCTTTGATATTTTAAACGATATATTTATTTATTTAATTAAAATTAAAATAGTTATTTTAAGTATTTTTTCAAGGCACTTGTGCGTGTAATTGTTGTTTTCAGTTCTAGTCCATGCTGGTTGCCATTATGAGCAGAATTCAAATTAATAAATAGCCTAATGTAGAACGTCCATTGCTTAAATATAGAATAATCGTAATATAAAACAATTCTTCCGTGGTATAGTACTTGAGTAGCAATTGAAATAAAAAATGAAATAACACGATATTGTTTGATTTAACAGTCTACTTACGTCTATCGTCAGTAATCGAACTTCTAATATTAAGATAGATATCGGTATGTCGTTATACATCAGCATGCAAGAGCCCCAGGTGTCCCTCGATGCTTGTTATTTTCTGTGCAGTGTTCCTGGTTATCGGCACGCTAGCTCTAATTGAAACTGATATTAATGCTTATCCTCACTGTTGAAAGCACGAGATTCTATTTGCAATAATTTGTAATAGAATTATTCCGAAACTTGCGACGTGAAAAAGGACAATGGTGTCAACAATTTGGGATAAATTCTCTTTCGCCTTTCAGTGCCGTATGCGTCGTAATCAAAAAGTAAATATCTTGTCCATAGCAGTTTATCCAAAGCTAAAAAAAAAAAAGAAAAAAAAAGAAAAAAAAAAACGCTGGGTGTCTATTGAACTCATAATGCTTTCAGGAAGTGAGGTGCCCTCCATTTAACCCTGCCTTAGTACTGTTTACTGGTTTACATGTATGCCTCGGGGAACATCCGCACAAGCGTGGCGGGATGTTCGTTTGATTGATTTCTTCTGATTTCCCACGTATCTGTTCATACTCACACCGTGTATCTGCATATTTTGCTACTTTGTAGTTCTGCTATTGATTGTATAATTAGAAACAATGGCTGCAGCCTACATCGACACTTGAAAACTGAACCATATTCAAATTCGTTAGATCTCGTTCTCAGATGTTCTCACTGCGCTTGCGTCGCACCGTAGGAACAAATGTTTAGAGAAAAAACGCAATTAAATCTTAACTACCCTAAACTGAAAAATGCTAATGCTTTTGCAACGCAACTTAACTATTTTTATTGACGATGTATCAAAACTGGACTAAAACTCCTTCCCAAATATAATATAAGCTTAAAAAAAAGCTGAGAGAAACGCTCAAATACAACATTGTCCATATCAGTTTTCCCAATCGAAATCCCAATGATTTCATGGGAAAGTTTTCAGAAAATTCGAAAACTGCTTAACTGGCAAAACGAATGCTGTACTTACCTTATCAAGCAAGATGAAAGCGCTTAGTTTGTTTCTTTGCTTGCTTTGTCTCCTTTTCTGTTTTTTGCTTGTTTGTTTGTTTGTTTGTTTTTGTCTTGTCTTTATGTTTGTTTTTCAACATTAGTGAATCGTACAGTCCCGCGAATAGGGCCGGAAGCATTTGCATTCGGGAAGCTCAATAATATTTGTAACAAAATCCCAAAACTCCCAATGTAGTATGTCAGCAATCCAGGATTTCCTTCGTGCGTTGCGTGTTGGTATGTTATTACCCAGACTTATTATCCGTTAGGTAGTGTAGGATTACTAACGTGTCATAACGAGTCGCGTTCGACAACTCTTGGTCAGTATTTTGCTTACAACTGAAATGTCGTTCAAGGATCGTAGCTTTTCAGTTAGCCCAGGCACAGTGTTGTCTGTGTTTTGTTTGCTTCTTTACTCCGCTGGATTCATTAGGAACGAGCTGAAGTTTAATGATTACGACAAAAGATTGATGGCTGTCGAGGAAGTCACTCCTCAGTTGAAACAACGAATTAACGAAATGGCAAAGGAATCGAATGAAGGTAGGATGTCTCAGGAATTTGAAACGACTCCGTCTTTTTTGCTATCTTACGTTGTAATTGTTCTTCGTTTACTTTGCTTACGTGTTCTGCACTATAGACAGCAAGACAGTTTAAATGTTTCACCGAATGTCTTTTGCTTCCAGACGGTCATTGTAGTAGTCATAATTAACAATGCGTTTAAAACCTCTTTTATTCCCATGATTTGAGAAAGTATCCGCTTTTAAATGTATAAGTTTAAAATTACAGTTTTACATCAACATCAGGGGCAAAGAGGTCACTTTCGAGGAATTACCTTACGGTTATATTTGGAAACGGAACAGATAAATAAGTAAATAAATATAATTTCCATCACAAACGTATCCAGAAATCGAGCACTCCTTTTTACAGAATTAAAGAAACTGTTTAAAGAAAGTAATGGTCGTCCAGCGTAGAGGTGCCGCACTCAATAAATGACATTTTGTGTAACTTGTATAAATATAATGATGATACGGTTTTAAATAAGTACTATTTTAAATCTTTTTACGGCTCCCCAGCCGATTAAGAAGCACACAACGCGCGGAAGATTCCTGTTTCTGTGAGATGTATTTAGTAATCAGGTTTTATTTTTCTTTTGTCATGTTAGCTCCCACAAACCACGACAAAGACAAAAACAACGTCAAACTGGAAAGATCTAGACGAGTGACCTCAAATTCTAATGACTCAGCCTACATAAAAGAAATACTGGAAGATATAATTACTTCAAGTTTAAAGATTTGCAAAAAACAGGGAAGATTTAACTTTTGCCCACGTGGACGGCCGGGACTTCCAGGAAAAGAGGGACCAAAGGGCGACAGAGGCGACGAAGGGAGGAGGGGAAGGAAAGGTTCCCAAGGAGTTATGGGACCGCCTGGCAGAAGTGGAAAGCAAGGAATTATTGGACCACCAGGAATACGAGGAGAAAAAGGAATTAAAGGGGATATCGGGCCACCGGGTATTCCAGGGATTAAAGGTGAACCAGGAGAATCCATTTCTGCACCGAACGTGAAGATTTCTCCTTCGCAACTGACTGCCAACGAAAGCAACACTGCAGCTCTTCTTTGCTCTGTTTCTGGGAATCCAACAGCACAGATATCCTGGACCAGGTTGGATGGATCGTTGCCAAACAGCAGAACGAAAGTGACGTCAGATGGCCTGATGCAGATTAAAGGTCTTCGACTAGAAGATGCTGGGAAATACAAATGCGTGGCACGAAATCTACTGGGGAAGGATGAAAAAACTGCAAGTCTTGTTGTACACAGTAAGTTGTAAAACAACGTGTCTTTTTCCGTACGTTTCCTTAGGCCGTTCATTATAACTTTCTTAGAAGGAAACTTAAAAGGGGAAAATTCCAAAACACATTTCAAGTTTATTTTGTAGTTGTGATCTTCTCGGTATTTTTCGATATCTTTTGTTAAGAATGCGCTCCCTTTGGTAGACTTCTTACTCGGTTCGCCAGACGCCAGATCTAGTTTATAACTGAACGCTACATTTTCTCGTGTACTTTTATGTGGTTATAAACAAAAAGAGACGCATACAAAGGACTGTATGTGGGGGATAATTTTGAAATCAAACAAATTTCACCTTTTGCTTTGTCAAACAATCAGCCAAACGCAGAAAAGAAATTGAAGTTGTTGTTGTAATCGTTTTTCTCACTTGCAGGTCGCCCCAAGATTTCACTCTCGTTTGGCCCATCTTATGTTGAAAATAACAAGAACATCACCCTACCAAAATGTCACGTGACTAGCTTTCCTCCAGCAACGATCACGTGGTCCAAAGTGCACGGTGAACTGGTGCAAGCCAGATCTGTATTGAAAGAAGGACGGCTGTCAATATTAAATACTCAAAAGAGAGATTCTGGTTTGTACAAATGCAAAGCGTCAAATAACTTAGGACATGATTCAGCTGTTACTCATCTAAGCGTAGTGGAACTGCCACATTTTACAATCAGTCCGCCTTCGAAGCTCGAAGTAGTCACAGGCCGAAACATCTCAGTCCCCTGTCAGGCTTCAGGTGATCCCCAACCAACAGTCACGTGGTTAAAGGAAAACGGAGAGCTACCCTCTGGAAGATCGAAAGTTAGTGTAGATGGAACACTTGAAATCTGGAGCCTTAAAGAGGAGGACTCGGGGAGATATACCTGTACAGCGTCGTCGAATGGGATCTTTACCAAGGCGATTTCTACTATGGTACTGACTGTTAAAGGAGGTAAGAAATTGGTTTAACTCATTATTACCGTTACATCTTTTTAACAGTCAAGGTAATGCTTTTAAGAATACAACTCCGTATCCCATTGATGAGGTCACAGCACGGGTGTCATTTCTTTTTTCTTTCTTTCTTTTTTTTTTCTTTGTAATACTGAAGCTAACTGTCTGTTAAACCCAAAGGTAAGATACTAAAGTTCAAGCATTAGCACAGTGCCACCCACGTAGGCATAACTCCAATAAACGATATGAGAAACATGAGTTTTTTGTGGAAGTTCTTGTGGCCGTTTACATTGAGGTCTGCTGTTTTGACAATCTCGTAGATGTCAAAACAGTCAAAAGCACTACCCTTTAGCTAGCTGCAGCTACCAGATGTAAACTCCTTGCGAATGCATAAGTTGGTTCGAAAATTGATTTACTTTGCGAGAAAATAAAAATAACATTTCGAATGGACAGGAGTAAACAAAGTCAGAGGTTTAATACATCTGATAGGTTTCTCCGAACACCGGTTTAAGAACAGTCCCAACCACTGCCGTTATGCAGCTTCCTGAGGTTTTAAACGCCGTGCTTTTATCAGTACTTACGTTGTCTTTGTCAGGCACAACAGGTAAAGATTTGGCTTTTGTGAGAATACAAGCCACCGTGAAAGAGACCTGTATTAAATTAGCAAAAAGAAAATAAAATTCATCAAATATCATTTATTTATTTCGGTTATACTGTGTATTAGTCCTTTTCTTTAACTGCCCGATATATTTTGGTTCGTGTTTCACGCGGCGATTTCTTGTTGGGTGATTGACTCCTGCCCGCATGCAAAACTTTTGTGTCTGTAGTGTGAATTGAGCTGAGACGATTTCTAAAACATGTAAAGCTTTTAGTACAGGCTAGAATCTACTCGAATGATTGCCAGAACGTTAACCCGGGTCTCAGGGGTGGATTTAGAAAAATCAAAAAGGGGTAGGGCAAACACTTTAGAGAGAGCGCAGATTCATCCTACACGGTACTGATACCTTTGCTACCAAACTGAATGAGCCACTTGAAGTGAGCTTAGGGCTTATCTTGAGGAAAATGGTTTGGTAATTAAAAAAACGTGGGTTGTACCTTGCAGAAATCATTTTTAAGATCAAGCACGACATGACATGCTTCCCTACTTACAACCAGGCATCTGCTTTAGGCAAGTGTCTTAGGAAAGATAAGAAGCGATGGCATTTCTGTACTGTTATTTTCACTGTATTCGTGTAATTGACAGCACTTCGCTTGTCCTTCAGTATGTGGACCTGTAGGAGTAGCAGACAGGAACACAATACCAGATGCTAGAATGACAGCAAGTACAGCTTGGAGTAAGCCATACCATGGTCGACTGAATGAAAAAAGGCAACATAACGCGTGGTGTCCGAGCAGCAAATCAGACAGAACAGACTATCTTCAAGTTGATATGGGTGCTGTGTACTTTGTTTGCGCAGTGGCGACACAAGGGCGAGGGACAACCAGCGAGTGGGTCACCAGCTACAAATTACATCTGTCTACAAATGGTGTAACTTGGAACGCCTACAAGGAAAACAATGTAGAGAAGGTAAACACACTATTGCCAGGAATAGAACAAATATTTCTAAGACTTTTCGAAGAGTTTCAATTTAAATGCGAGAAAGCGGGCTGCTTAGAGGCCCTATTTTAGGCGAAAAACAGAGGCTAAGAATAACGTATTTATGTCATATGTCAGAAGATTTAATTTTCGGAGAGGAACCGGAGACGAGAATGTGACTCATGGTAAGAATCTTACTACTTTTACCAGAGTTGCAACAAAACAAGAATCGTGGACCATTTGTGGTGATCATGAAGGAATTTAATCTTCGTTGGCCAACCTTTTTTTTCGTCGGCGAATTAGAATTTATAAACGTTGTCTTTTTGTTATGTTAAGAAGACAAACCGATGGCGATCGTTTCTACAAGTGTTTCTACTTGTGTTCTTGTTCACTACCATTCATCACTTGTGGAACTGTGCCTCTCGCGCAAAAAATAGCCGAACCCAAACTCATTTTCTATTCCTGTTCTTGCTACGTAAAAAAGCAACAATATCGTTGCTTTTTTTTTCATTTTTGTCGATAAGTACTCTTGTAAAATAATTGTAAATGCCTTTTTTTTAATTTTTACAGCCACCGCGAATCAATTTCGTTTCTGCCATCCCTTTTATTAATGCAATCTGTCACGTTGTCTTTTTTCTCTCGTAGGTGTTCCGAGGAAACACGGACCGACATAGTATCGTGCAAAATTCCCTCAGTATTGACGTCAAAGCCAAATATGTTCGGTTTTATCCCGTCACATTTTCCATTTATCCTTGTTTGGGAGTTGAAATATTTGTTCGTAAATAACATTATCCTAATATATCATATGCTAAAAAATATATACGGTAACAGAAGTCCATAACTAGAAGTCTACATCTGGTATTGGGGCGGGTGCTGTGTCTTTCGCGTGTAGGTTATTTTTAGAAACTGATGTGCTCGCGAGAAAATGACGTGACCCACTATTTCTACAGCATTGGAGTTCTAAGAGCCTCTTCATATGAGCCTGGTTGACCGGGCTGGCCTGGTTTCCTCGATCTCGCCTCACTCCTATTCCCTTTGTAAAAATTGCGATGTGTTCATATGAGAAGGCGGGTCAGCCCTGTTGCCGAGATCTCGGTTTCTTCGACCGACAATCGACAGTTACAATTACCTTGATTAGTAAAGTTACAAGAGTCAACAAAGCTATGAAAGTCGCGAACGATTTTTGTTTATGTGGCGCCATTTTGGTTTTGTTTCCTGAATTTCATCCCGGTAACCGGGCTGAAATTTCCCATATGAACAGATGATAAAATTCGTCCCGAGCCAGCCCGGTTAGCGGGATCATATGAACAGGCCCTAAGTTGCGGCCGAATATTTTAGAAAGTGGCAAGAAATCAAATCACATCAAAACACTTGACAGGCCATTCTCTTTAATTCTCACATTTCGACAGAAGTAGTATCGTAAATAGTGATTTCAAACGTCTGTTCAGTGGATTTGAAGGCGAGTGAAAAGGCAACCCTTCGCCGGGTTTCGGTAGACAAACTCACAAAACAAACAGGTCGACTTTTTATAATTTACGAGAGAATTATGAACAGAAGTACCCCAAAATTTTAGTAGGATAGTGTGTCTTCTTTTTTGTACAGCATATCCTCGTGTTAAAATACTGAGCAACATACACAACGCGACAGCTGCACACTGCGAAGTGCCCGAGAAGCACAACTTGAATTAAACTTTTGACGGCTGTGAATGATATCATCATTGTTCGATGAATTAAACTGGTATTTCTATTCACATTAAAACATGTACATCACCTTAGTCAGTCTTTTGTTGTCATGACGTCTTTATAATTCCAAAAACATGCGAAACTCGCCAAACTTGTCGTTTTCTCTGAATGTTGTTCTCAAACGAATCAAACTTCATTCTCTTCATTCCGCGCTCGATTTTGAGCGCTTCAGGGACGACGGTTTTGTTTTTCAAAATAGCAACGAACCTGTGCCAAAATGTACTTGCTCTCTGAATGCCTGTCTTCATCTTGAGAGTACCATTAATCTTTAGTGTCTTCGCGTTTTGAATTTGACTCGGAATTAGTCTCTGTTGCCCGCTGCCATTTCGTATTCTGACTCCAAAACACTGAAGACCTCTGAAATTGGATGCTCCGAATTTTTAAAACTTCGATGCTATCATCATCGATGAAAGATGGCCTGATGATTCTCGTCCTGAGGATTTAATCCTCAAAACGGAAATTATGATGACCAACAAGCAGTAATTTCGTAATGCCGTTCGGTTCGCTCGTCCTCTGCAGTTCTGCTTTTTCTTCAAAAATTTGTTCAAACAATCAAAGGCGCGAATTGAAAAACGCTTCAACGTGATTGGCTACTTGTTCGCGGCAAAGCTGTTCTAAAACTAGCCCTCACGCGAAAGACATATCTCAAGGCCTATTACCAGAGTCGAACCAGAGATGTAGACTTCTAGTTATGGACTTCTGACGGTAATAGCAGTGTTCAAATCATTTATAGAAAGTGCATTTCAATTGTGCTCACATCTCTTACATGTTTACATGTTACACGTTTTGGACGTGCATGCAAACTAGGACTTACCCTGCCGTATAAGGATATTTATTATCCAACACTGCTTCGTAGAGTACAAATAACGCGCGAAACGAGTACAAATATCACACGATATTTGTACTCGTCTCATTCCCCCGACCGCGCGAAAGATAAAAAACCTTAGCAAATCAGAATTTCGGGGAAATGAAAACGTTGGATAATAAATCTCTTATTAGACATTTTAGTGTGTAGTATCGCTGTAAATTTTTACTCATCATTTGTATTTTGACTCGCCCTTCGGGCTCGCCAAAATACTGCATGACTCGTAAAAATATACAGCGATACTACACACTAAAATGTCTAATAAGATATATTTATTATTCCACTATTGCGCCATTTTACCATATTAAGGCAAAAGAACGCGCAAAATATACCACGTTATTACACTATAGAACAGGGCAAAAATACGGACTGAAAGCGAAGCGACAAAATGGCTGAACCAAACTTTAATTTTTAGTGGAATAATAAATCCCTTATTCGATATTTTAACAGATAATACGAGCGCACATTTTGCTCATTGCTCGTATTTTTCCTCGCCCCTTCGGGGCTCAGAAAAATACTACGCAATTCGCAAAATATCCACGCGTATTATATGTTAAACCATCGAATAAGGTGTATGTATCCACTTCCCTCAAATGATTTAGGTTTTTAAAGAGGTTTTCTTCAAAGCAAGATGATGATGATGCTAATTATGATTCTAAGACGACAGACCGCGAACACAATAGTAGCTGCTGTAAACATCTTATTGCCGTAACCGTTAATCAGTAGGATACCAAAGTCTCTGCATTTCTACGATTGAACATCTTTTGATGATGATTACGGTGGTCTCTACTAAGAGATGACAATGTCATTCATTAACAAGAACCATAATTGATAAAATATAAACATATTCCCAAACCAATAAGTAGGGAGACAAATGGTCTTAAGTCCCGCTTCCCGTACCTTTTACTCCCCGGTGCCTCACCTCTCTTAGTGACTCCCGCCTTTTTGTGCTATTTCTATTGCAAAATATTGCGAATTAATCATTCTCTGGGAGATTAGGGCCATTAACATTTCCTCCAATAACATTTTCCTCCATGTCTCCTCTGGCCGCCGTCTGCTCTTCTTTCCCTCTGGTGCCCAGATTTAAGGACTTCATGGATTCTATACTGGTGGTCCATGCGTAGTGCATGAGAGAATACGAATAATATTATGATTTGGTATATACCACACAAGTGAATAGTGCTTTCCGCGCGCGCTAATTGGTTAACTTGGAGGTGATTAGCGAAGTACTATTCACCTCCGAGCAGCCGAAAAGAAACAAAATGGCTTCGCGCGTCGCTTTGGGTACCGAAAGTTGATTATTGAAATTGATAGACACAGGGGTAAAGTATAAATACCACTGTACCTTTTTTATTAGATTATTATGATATTTTCATGTAGGTGTCAATGTGGTAAGCTCGCGGTTTGATGTTTATTACATTTAATAATTTAAGTATGTCTGGCGATTCGAAGCTTGTGTTACCAAGACGTAAAAAAAAAAAAAAATTGAAAAGGAACGGGACAGAAATAGTGTTGTAGTAACTGTAAGTGCTTATTGAACTTAATTGTCTAACATGAGAAAAGGACAAAGTATTTGTAAAAAAATAGTGTTTAGACTGATTTGCGTTGTCTTTAAACAAATTGCACATTGCGGCAAAATATGCCAAACTGGTTGAGAGCTATCAAAACGTAGTTGGTAAATACGGTAAATTACGCCTGTAATTTAATGATCCTAGCTCGGTGGAATTTATCCAATTCTTTACTACACTTTAGTACAGGCAAACCTTTCTCTACGAACACCTCCACAATATACGAACACCACTACTGCACAGAGTTAACTGGTCCCAGAGAAACTAGAGTTTATACAATCTCTACTTTTACAATATGAATTAAACTCAGCTCTATCACTTTTATACGTGAGTCCGTTCTAAATACTGTATGTGTTAAGTAAGACAAAGTGTTCACATATCAAGACAGTGATATGTCTTCTTGTCTGGTGATCAGTTTTTCTAACAGTATCCTTCGTTAAATGCAGTTAAGTTGGGAGATATATAGCCAGGTAATAACTGCGTATATTTAATATATATTCAGGACATTTATGGCATTCCAGCTAGGTCATAGGAAATATGGCCAGACAGGATGGTATATGGGCACACTTGGAGAAATACAAGACAAGAAACTGAACGAAATCTAATAAGAAAATGGAGAAAGTTGCTTAAAGCTAATCTTTTCTTTTCTGAAATGAAGAGATTTCTTAGAAAATATTAATATTGGGGGCTGTAGTATGCACATTTCGACAACGAGTGTACGAATTCTACCAAACAATTGTTTTACGAATCTATAAGATTGTTTGGCGTTTGTGGTGGTCGTCACTAAATCAGAAGACTGGAAGTGTGACTGGGTGAGCAGCACAGATTCCATGAATTCTCTGTGGACTGCGCAATGGGCGAGATGTCTGGCCGTGAGGGAAACGACTGAGCAACCTGGATATTTGTGTAAAGCCTTATAGATGCATTATTTGTAGACATAGCAGAAATATCTTACAGGAATATCACTACAATGTCTGAGATACAAAGACCCGTTAGATACATCACACACATTTCGAAAACGCATGCATGGACGAACAATAGAACTTCATTTAAAAATGGACGAGTAACGCAATTAACCAGGATAAGATTTGTTGAGAGCATTTTCTGGTTTAGTTAAATATAAAAAAATCAAGACAGTGTTTCATCGGGAAATCATAAACAGCGAGAAGAGAGTTGAAAATACGACGCGCAGCGGAGTAGCTTTGACGAAGTTCGAGGTGTTTGGATAGCCGATGAAATACTGTCTCCAGTGTTTGATATATCTTCTCGATTTAAGCTTTCGGCCGTCAAAGTAAAGCCTCCAAGGAATGATGAAAAAAGCGCAAATGAAGTTTGAAATGTGTAAAAAGACTTCAAAATAAAAAATGCGTAAATAAGGTGAAAACATCAAGTAAGAATTTGCCTAATAAAAGGAAATTATTTTGAAAGATTAGAATATTGCCTAGGTAGGACTTTGCATTGCTGTTATTCCCTTCGTTTGTCATGCGGACAATCGCGTACATTCCTGTTGATGTTAATTCTAGGAATTCGGTGATACATGAAGAAAATATTCCCAAATGCAAGTCCACGTGAATTTGCGTGTCCTTTGACCTTAATATGATCTTTGTTTTTCTTTTAATTGATTTGCTGTGCGGAGAATTTGGTTGTATATCAAGAAGGTGTGTTTTCTTCTCTCTTGTCGCCTGTGCGTTAAGAATATAATATATTTTTATGTGTGTGAATGGCCGCCGATGAATCGAATAAATTTCTTCATTATATATCAGAATTAAGGAAAATTATTTGAACGTCAATGTACTTACCGAGAAATAACACGTCTTGTGCGCCTGAGTAAAATGGATAATTTTGAGTGGAATGGCTACAATAATTTGCACAGCCGTCTGCAACACGCGCCGAGATAGCCAGGATATCTTATGTATGCCGATCGAAGAAATACCGTTACAAATAGATCGTTTTCACGTGATGTCACGCTGGCCATGTTGGTGGACCAGAACAGTAAACTCTCTCTCCGTTTGGGAACTGAATTCTATTTTACTTCAAATTCTGCGCAAACATTTCTATTGCTTGATCTACCAAAATGGCCGCTTGTCACGAGAGTGGAGGCCATCTGTTAAACTGGATTTTGAAGAATGCAGTATCCCTTCAGTAGGTATGTGAGACAGGTTCCATTTTCTATGAAATGTATTTCTCAAACTCATTAATAGTTCATTAAGTTAACTTCCAATCACGAGATGTATACCACACCACGTGCATGCATTTGGATACCCAATGAAAAACAGTACACCAATCCAGTGAGAGTGGCATATACCACTAAAAATATGCACATCGACAACTTGCACAAAATCAATGAATATTTATTAGTCCGTAGCATCCTTGAAATTTTTTAACAATACAACTCATGAAATCGGAAATAGTGCTAACAGCAATTCCTGAAATACAGATAGCGTCCGATACTGAATACTATTGCATAAATTGTTTTTGGTGGATATAACTCTTCGTTCTTTTTGCTCGACTTCAATGACAAATTTGCTTTGCCATAAATTCAGAGAGTCGAACGCTTCGAAACCTGATGCAAATTGTATTCTGTAAATGGGCCTCCTGAAAGAATGGAATTTTTTCTCCACCCGAGTTCTTCGCAATTGTTTAAAAATATTAACGCGTATTTGTTTTTATACGTTGTTGACGGGGAATACGGCTTTCTTGACTTAATTCTCTTCCTCGTAAACCATTTTCGGTTGCTAAACCACACCGCTCCTTCCTCGCTCATAGCTGGGACGCTATGAATCATGCATGCGATCGCGTTCTTACAGAAAAGGGCAAAAATTTGACACTGCATAATTTCTTCTTGTTTCATTTGACAAAACATGTCACTGCATAATTTCCTATTGTTGCATTTGAGAAGAGTCTGCTTGTTTAAAAGTGAGAAGTGTACTATTTCCAAAACTCGAGCTCGTGTTTCATCGGGTTATCCAAACACCTGGCAACAATAAAAGCGCTCGGTCTACGGCCTCGTGCTTTCATTTGTTTCTCGGTGTTTGGATACCCCGATGAAACACGCGCTCTCGTCTTGGAAATAGTAGTATAAAAGTTGTATAAAATTTGTTTGCACTTAGTTCCTCCATACCCAGCGCCTGGGAGATTTGACACTTTTAACCCTATTCAGACCGGGGGGGGGGGGGGGGGGGGGGCGGAAAGTGCCCGCGCTGAATTTGAACGTTTATAACTTTTTCCAGATTCACCAAACGCTGCCAAACTTAACGCGTTTTTCTAAAGTTTATCTGGGAATAAATTGGTAGGATAGGTTGTTGTGTCTTGAACTTGACGTTACCATGGCAAGGTCATTTTGACAGACATGTTTTTCCAAATTTGTAATTTTTGTGTTCCCATTAATAAAAATTAACTTTAATTCAACTATTTTCACCTCTTTTAGGTTTTTTGCACTGTTTTATAGATTTTGAGTATTTTTCAGTAATTTTGGGCGGTTTTCTGATGTTTTGGAAAAATTTTGGCGGCTGATGTAATTGTCACGCGATATGACGTCATCACCGCACGTGACGTATATAAAAAGATAGATTTTTGGACATGCTATACACCCTGTAAGTTTTATTGCGATTGCTTAAATATTCTGGAAGTTTCGGAGGGGGGCGGAATCCCCCCCCCCCCCGGTCTGAAAAGATCCAAAAAAGCCCGGTCTGAATAGGGTTAAAGCTCAATAAACGAGAGGAAACACCTTTTAGTATTTTCCTAAGAACACCCGTACTAATG
Source organism: Meandrina meandrites (assembly GCA_963693305.1). Lineage (NCBI taxonomy): Eukaryota > Metazoa > Cnidaria > Anthozoa > Scleractinia > Meandrinidae > Meandrina > Meandrina meandrites. The sequence goes on from OY855906.1 coordinate 28,199,445, forward strand.
TGCTGATGCGCTAAATACCGCATGTTTGGAGAGCCGTTTAACTTGATAACACCTCCCGCATGAATGCAAAAAAGAAGTGAGTGCGTAATAGTACTAAAGCACTTGTGCTGATCGGACAACGTTCACCCATCGCTACCCCCAACCCCCCACCCCCTTCCCTTTTTCCATCCCCACCATAACGCGACTGGCCCTAAAAAAGGCAGCGTCCTGAAGAGAAAGAATCTACGTATCGCCTTGTTTTATAGCTGTTATCCTGAATTGATCTTTGCAAGTCACACTGAAAGGATTTCCATTCATTCTGCGCGTTGAAATACGTGTCATAGTCAGTCGTAAACAAAACGGCTTCATCGTCATTGCCTATTTTTAAAATGTTAGATCGACCCTGCTGGATGGCAAAGGAATGCGAAAGCCTCCAAAGCACTGCAAAGCAACTTCAACCTTTATCTTACTTCCTGTGTGGAGGTCGGAATATTCCCGGGGGGGGGGGGGGGGGGCACTTCCTATAAATGGGCTAATGGGGATGTGCCGCTGGATGGGGTCGCATTTTCACGACTGGACTGACTATAATGGGGTCGCCTTTTCAAGCACTTTTTATAGGGTGACTAGAATGGGGTCACACTTTTCTGGGATTTTGAGAGAAAGAAAATTCTGGCAAGTTGTGATTTATAAACGGAAAGATTCGCCGAAAAGAAAAAGTTACCGTATTCATTGCTGTTGTTTAATATTTGACAAACGGCTCCCATTAAGTGACTAAGTTGGGGTCATGAAAATTACATTTACCCAAAAGTGACTAAGATGGGGTCTATAATTGGCCATAGAATATGACTATAATGGGGCAGGGGTTCTGAGAGGCTAGCGGCACATACCCAACAAAGATTGGCCCAAGTAACCCCCCCGGGGGAATATTGTCCTTATCATGAGGTGGAAAGAGGAGCAATATCATTTGGGAGCAAACAAGCTAGTTAAAGAAACAGACTGGGTTATCTCGATCTCCTGATAATCCTCTTACACAGACTTTCTTCACTTATCTTGCAAGCACCAATTTGCATTGTTGTAATTTAAGCTCTTTTGTATCCGTCGTCGTTAATATGCACCGGCTCTTTTGTATTAAGGTCTAGTGTAGTATTGTTCGTGTAGTATTGTCTCTAGTTAACTGTGGAAATGGTGCAAATAGCCCACTTCTTTGCATTCGTTACGCTCGCCATGCAGTTGTGAAGGTGTGAAGGTGAAATGCGTGACAAGCCCGAAGCAGTTTAAGGTATCTTCTTATCAGATCAAGTAAAGCAGCAATACGGATAAAGTTACGGCTTACAATTTTACGTCGATAAAAAGAATGTCAGAGGTCGAATTTCTAGTTCTTGTCCTCAATGAACAGAGAGCAATCAAGAGTGTGATCGAAATATGGATCCCAATACGGCAGTGACTGGCGAAGAAAACATTTATTTTGAGATGGAATCCACAGCAATAGCTGTCGTTCAGGCGACTGCTAGTGAAAGGCCTCTTCCGGTACCAAAGCAAACGAGTTGCGAGAAATGTCTGCACGAAGTTAACAGCGACAGGCATGCCTTAGCAGAGCTTGAAAATATCTGTCGTTCAAACACAGTGATAATTCGACGAATGTGGTTCATTCTAACCGCTACTGTTGCTGTTCTTCTGACAGCGGTTGCCACACTGGTTTTAGTGACATTAATGGTTATGAAGTCGACAGATTGTGCCGCAACGCAAGGTAAGCTTCAGAACCTTTGCATTCCAAAGAATGTTCATGTTTGAATCCGAGTATTTGCAGAATACTTTAAACGAGAAATTAATGGCATTTATACTTACCTGAAGCGAGGTCTGCTTCTGGTAAGTAAAGTAACATGTTATGGATGTCGTGGTCGCACAATAGTTAGCGAGTCGAGAAAGGGCCGGGATCATTCTCATGTGTTCTTAAAAGGGCACCACCATCACAGTGCCTCACTCCACAAAGGGATACAAGTTGGGGCCATCGATATTTTGAGGGAAAGCCATCACAAAATCTGCTGTTTAAGCATCCCGTTCAGAGGCAGTAACAGTACCAGTAGGTAGTAGCCTTATAGTAGCCTCCCCAGTGCCTCCCCAGTGCGGTACCAGAATAAGCACCGGCGGGGAGGGACAATTGGTTTTAAAGCACAAGTGTGAGATATAATAAAAAGCGGTTGCGTATATTACACACGCAAATGCACTTGGCACACGCCGCTTGATTATAACAACCTTAATTATGAAGTAAACTCTGAAAGACTTGATAAGAAATTTTTTTCCTAAAAAAAAAAATTATAATAGATGGCAAAATCTTGTTTCAAAGTAATGTGCCATTCGCGTGACTCACCAAGCGATATCGTTACCTTCCAACTGTTCTGACATTTCTCGTTACTTTTAGACTTAGCGCAGTCGATAGGCCGAAGCTGCTGTTTGATAGAACCCCAATGAGGTCTTCGTTCTGTTAATGCACAGTGAAATTATTTTGCATCGAGTAGAATGACCTTCACTCACTCTACAAGATGCCGATGATATTATTTGACGTCATATTATCTGACGTCATTAGAGCAGCCATCTTGAATCCGCCGTCTTGGATTTCACCATTTTCATAGAAAGTCAGAAGATAACGGATATTGACACAACATCACACCAGAAATACCAATAAAATATATAAAAAAAATGTACAAATTGTGTGATTTTTGCCCATACCTGCATACAATTATGACGTTTCTATGGCAACGTCAAAAATCATGAACACACAGTTAACACATCAAGAATGAATGAAGCCTCTTGGGGAAAGTAGCTTCACATTTGCTTCCACGACCTTCCTTTTTTCTGTTTTTATTTGTTTTGTTTGTTTAAATCTACTGAAGCGGATAACCTGAGATACTTGTGCAGTCCTACTGAAGCTATTATGCACTTTCGCTCGTCGTGCTTTCCGCTTGTCAAAAATTCATACAACAGTTTCACGTCCCGCTTTTTTCTGTATTTTCTTGTTTTCCAGAGTTTCGACGTATTCTTCTGCTAAAGAACCGTAGGCTTTCACTTATGTTTTCTTTTTTTTTTTTTCAAAGAATACCGAGAAAGTTTCAAGGTAAACATTGGCAAGTACTTCATTGCGGGTTCCAGACACCGAGAAGCAGATAAAGGCAGGAGGCCGTAGGCCGAGTGCTTTCACTTGTTGCGAGGCGTCTGGAACCGTGATGAAGCACGAAGTCCTGGTTTTTGACATATCTTCTCACATGTAACAATAAGGAATAAATAAATAAATAAATAAATAAATAAATAAATAAATAAATAAATAAATAAATAAATAAATAAATAAATAAATAAATAAATAAATAAATAAATAAATAAATAGTCGTTATTCATAGTTTTAAATCAAACGTTAAAACTTACAAAGTCATTATAAATTGAAACGGAACTAGCTAGCTATTTAGAATAAAAAAAGATATCTATTTACAAAGCACTTCTTAAACTTCTCTGTGTTAACACGTGGGATCTGGTAAGGATGCGTCCTACCGCCTAGAGCCCGGTTCTTAAGTGGGGGGAGAAGATCCTGCAAGGGATGCGAGGAAGTACCCATAATACTTTTCCAGAGCCTCACATCTCTGTCTTTAACAACTTGTTGAATCGATGATTCATGTAGAATATACCCAAATCGAAAGGCCCTTCTCAATAGTCTATCAATCTGAATAAGGTATTTGGTATAAGCAGCAACACCCCAAACTCTACTACTAGTAAGTAAAAAGTGACATAATGAGGCAATTACAGAGGTAATCAAGATCAGATACACTATAGCCATTTCTTTTACACACTTTAAGGATATGCATACGTTTTAGAGCTCTTGTCATTAGAGTTCCACATTTCCATTTCTCTCGTTTTGCACTGTTTTCGTGACTTGTAATAGTCAATAAAACAGCTCATCAAAATGTTTCATCTCAGATGAAAACCTGGTGGTTTTTTATCTGGTGTTTCACCAGGTTTCAAGATTCATCCGCCTGGCTCAAATGGTCGTCATTTATGTGCTTTTGACGGCATGAGTAATTAATGAGTTGAATGTTTCTTGAAACGCAGACGAAAGAAAATTACACCTTGGCTCAAAGATATAAATTGCATGTTCTCGTGGCAAAAACAATATCTCACTCGTTCACTGCGCAACTCGAACATAAAATTCATATCTTCTCGCCGCCGTCTAATATCCTCAATGTATATCCGGGTATTAAATTGTCAATTGATATCAGCTTCCCTTGTTTTTCAGTATGTGGACCTGTAGGTGTAGCGGACAGGAACACAATACCAGATGCTAAAATGACGGCAAGCACAGTCTTTACTAGTGATTATGATCCATACTATGGCCGGCTAAACGAAACCAGAGGAAGAGGAGCCTGGTGTCCAAAGACTTCATCAGACAGAACAGACTATCTTCAAGTTGACATGGGTGCAGTGCACGCTGTTTGTGCAGTGGCGACACAAGGGCAAAGAGTAGCTTCTTATGACTGGACCACCAGTTACAAGTTAGATCATTCTTTAGATGGGGAAACTTGGAATGCCTACAAGGAAAATAACGTTGAAAAGGTGAGATGATTTACGGGCAATATTATAAATAAGTAGTTTGATGGTAGATAAGTATTGATCAATATATTTAGCAAGATATCGATCTTTTTCCTTCTTCTTCCCATTCTCTTTTCGTCTTTCACCTCGTTAATTTGGGCAAAAAATACATTCCAGTTAAAACATGACAACTAACACATGAAGCATTCGTTTAGTTTACAATTACTTTAGTGTCTTATTTATTTATTTATTTATTTATTTATTTATTTATTTATTGCGGGCCTAAGAGAGGCCCGTAACACTAATATTGACAGAGACCAGCGGATTGCGTATCACGCGTGCGCACCACGTTTATAACAAAACCGGAAGTTGAAATTTCATCTTCCACCAAGAACGATATCGACGTTGTCTGAGAAGTTCTCACGATCTCTTTAAATTATTACTATGAAAATAAAGCTGCCCATTGCCGACATCGTAAGGACAAGGCTCTGTAAGTGCATCTAGGCCCACACTTTCTAACCTGTGGTTACCACTAGTTTATTTATTTGTTTTTTTTTTTTTCATAATCAGTAATAATAACTATTGAATGCTGGGTTTTGTTTTGGTATTTGGGCTATGTAAACTCAAAGAACAACTGTTACATGTAAAAAACAATAGCAAATGCAGAGACACGCAAAGACATACATTTTGTAACAATTTTAATGTGCATTCTAGAGGTGGTGATTATTTCAAATATCTCTCTGTTTTAAAATGGGGAGGGGGCTGTTCGAGGAGACAGGAGAGGTTTTTCGCGTTATGAGCAAGACAACACGCAGCAGTTAAGATAAATGAACGTTTATCCAGCATTTATTTTTCAGGGAGACCCAACGAGCAAATTTGTGAGAATTCATCCAGGTTAATACTCCACGTTTTCGCACAGTACATTATGGAAAACATTCTTTATGATACTTTGGGCGTAATCTGGAACAAACTAGATCACAGTGATAGAGAGAAACCAAATGCCACGAGTTTCAAAAACAGTATTAGGAGGGAAGACCTTACACGTCTAATACATACGGAGTGTAAATGTGACATATGCAGCTAGACCGCTATAGATTTTAAATTTTTTAATCTTTAATTCTTTATTGCATATTTTATCTCACACCTACTTTCATTTTAAAATTTCATATTTTATTCTCATTTATTTATTTTTTCTTAGAATTTAGTGTAAATATTTTAACTTTATTTAGCTTAGATATATTTTAATGTAAATAGTGTCCCCAATTAGTTTTTAAACGCTAAATACTACTGACACTATAATAAAATACAGTCGAAGCTCTCTTAAAGGACACTCTCGTAAGCGGACAGCTCTACTTACGGCCGCCTTGTTTGAATCCCCGTTTTCACTCCCATACAAACTCTGTATTTTTACATTCTCGTAAGCGGACAATCCCGTAAGCGGCCGCGGACACTTTCAGAGATTACGACTTAGACTTTTTCTTTGTTTTTAAGCTCCCGTAAGCGGACACCCGAAAGAAAATCCTATTAACAACCTCTGAATGTTGGTTTTATCAGTCAACTTTATTGTTAGCTCGGCAAGCTCCCGTAAGCGGCCATCCATCCCCTACACCTCTAGTGGCCCCTTACGAGAACCATTCTTGTAAGCGGCCAGCTCCAGTTACGGACACTTTTTTCGCGTCCCGAGGGTGTCCGCTTACGAGAGCTTCGACTGTATTTCATTTATTCATTCATTCATTCATTCATTCATTCATTCATTCATTCATTCATTCATTCATTCATTCATTCATTCATTCATTCATTCATTCATTCATTCATTCATTCATTCATTCATTCATTCATTCATTCATTCATTCATTCATTCATTCATTCATTCATTCATTCATTCATTCATTCATTCATTCATTCATTCATTCATTCATTCATTCATTCATTCATTCATTCATTCATTCATTCATTCATTCATTCGCTCGTTGGTTGGTTGGTTGGTTGGTTGGTTGGTTGGCTGGCTGGTTGGTTGGTTGGTGGGTTGGTTGGTTGGTTGGTTGGTTGGTTGGTTGGTTGGTTGGGTGGTTGGTTCGTTCTTTCATTCATCAGGAGCTACGAAGTAACATTAAAAATAATAAGCATTCTCGGCAAAACAATCATTTTAGGTCCTGGCAAAATTATATCCATCTTCGCACTCCTAAGGAAGACGCAACAACACTAGCCAGAAAAGAAATTTCCCTGTGAAACGTCTTTTTAATTTGCAAACAGCTCCGTTGGTTACCTCTTGAACATATACAAAGGCCATGCGAACAGCCCGTTGTCCTTGTTTGGGCCCCCAGTGATTTTTCCGATGTTACACACGTTGCGTTCTTTTCTGCCTGGCCAACAGCAACATCTCCAGATTTACTATTTACCTGTTCCATAATGTCACGATATTATCTATTTTATTTCAATTTTTCTACCACTCGGTTCAATGCTTACTTTATAGCTTTATTAGCGTGTCAATTTCATTAACCCAGGAAGAACCCTCTTCTGACTAACCCTCTGTTATCCCTCCACTATCTGTCGTCTTGAAACATATCAGTAATTTGTGCTTCGTTCTTTTTACGTATGCAGGTGTTCCCAGGAAATACAGATGATCATAGTATTGTGAAGCATTCACTCAGTACTGACGTCAAAGCCAGATTTGTTCGGTTTTATCCCGTCACATACCACGGCTGGCCTTGTATGTCCGTTGAAATATATGTACTAAAATAACTACGATGCCTAGTTAAATAGGTCCTTAGGCTGGGGGTTTTCGGCGGGTTTGGTCCGTAGAATGGTACAACGTATGTAGTCCGCTTCCTTCTAACAACAGAAAAAATAATACTGACGTTATTTATATTTATTTGAACACGAAAAAGACACGATTTGCGGCCCATGCAACAAATTTACCGAAGGACAAGTTGTGAAGAGTTACGGAAGGTAACCTAAAGCAAACCATTGGCATCCAATTCTTTTATGTAAAATTCTCATTTTTAAAGCCATCAGCATGTTGCAGAAACGGAGCTACATGCGAGCATCAATGGGGGAAGTTGCTTGTCCAAACATGCTCTTCTTTATATCCATTATGATACCCATGTGTACCTGGACACGGTATACAGAAGACTGTTAAGCTTGCTTTCATTCCCATAAACTACAACGGTCTAAAATAAGGCCAGTCTACATTTTTTTTTTGAACATGGTATTTTTGAATTGTATTTTTAAAATGTGCATTAAAACAATTCAGATTGGAGCACTTTCTGGATGAAATGGAAAGCATTTCGGTTTTAACGTATCATTCATATACCCTTTCGCGATGAGATCAAAGCTCATCTCACAAGTAAAAACTCAGAAGGCTTCGATCTGGTCTAGCCAAGTGACTGTAAAACGCACAATGGTGTGTGATGTTAAAGACAAGTTTGTTTATTTAGCAATGAGTGAAAATTAGTGCAATTCTATGTTGTGAAATGTTAGAATTTAGGTGCTGTCGAAATACAACTAAATCATCAAAACGTGTAGGAGAAGACTTTTTCGACGGCCTAAACAAACTACGGAGTATTCGTAAAACTTTAAATTGGTGAATAAATCCTCGCAAGAAAACATCAAACGACTTGCGTGATTTGAACCCGGGCCAATTTTGTAGAAAATAAATAAATAAATAAAACTTTTATAGCGCACTTATATACTAAAGTTTTAAGGCGCTTTACAATTAATTTTTAAAAAATTAACAAAGTAACTAAAAACACAATTTTCTATAATCAGTTGCCTCATCAATCACGACGTGTTGGTATTTAATTCACCGCTTACATACATGCATGTACGCATGCATGTTAAAGTTACGGCTTACAAATTTTACGTCGATGAGAAGAATGTCAGAGGTCGAATTTCTAATTCTTGTCCTTAATGAACAGAGAGTGATCAAGGGTGTGATCGAAATATGGATCCCAATAAGACAGTGACTGGCGAAGAAAACATTTATTTTGAGATGGAATCCACAGCAGAAGCCGATGGCTACGATGACGTCGTCGAAACTTACGATGAGGGACTTTAAGCACCGACAACGGGAACGGCAACGGGGAAACCGAGAAAGGTCTGGGGAGACGACGAGGTTTTGGCGCGTATTTAGAAATAGTTAAGCGGCCACAACAAGACGCCGACGACAACGTTGACCGACATTCGCACCAAGACTAGGAGGTGTATTATTCTGTAAATATGCCTAAGCTAAAAGAGGTAAGAAATCAACTCCTGATAAGCCACTCTCAAGGAGTGATAAACGATGAAGAGTTTTTGCTGTTATACGATTTAAACAAGTCAAAAAATTTGGATCTCCCGTACGAATCCTATAACTATTTTGACTTTGATATGCTGGAGAACGACGAGTGCTTGTCAGAATTTCGATTTCACAAACGGGATATTCCACTTTTAGCCGACGTTCTGCAGGTACCTGATGTGATAACTTGCTATCAAAGAAGTGTTTGTAGTGGCCTGGAAGCCCTTTGTGTTGTCCTCAAGAGACTGGCATATCCTTGTCGGTATGCCGATATGATACCCAGATTTGCGAAGCCTGTTCCAGTACTATGTATGATCAACAACTACATGGTTGATTTCATATACCAGATGCATAGCCACAGAATTCTTCAGTGGAATGACGGCCTACTTAACCCTCGTGCGCTTGACAAGTACGCAACAGCCATCGCAGCTCAAGGTTCCCCTTTGGAGAACTGTTTTGGCTTTATTGATGGAACTGTTAGGCCGATAAGTAAGCCGGGTCAAAATCAGAAAATAGTCTACAATGGCCATAAAAGGGTGCACGCCATTAAATTCCAGTCCGTGGCACTTCCCAATGGAATGATTGGAAATATGTTTGGACCAGTTGGTAAGTGAGAAAACATGAATGTTGTTCTATTTTTCTTTTATCTTTTTTTTTTTGCCTTATTCTAGGAAGAGCTAGGGTAAGGTGGAAAGTCGAAAGAGGTTCTTGCACTAGTGGAATAACATGTTTTGTGATTTTGTTCTTTAGAGGGAAAGCGCCACGATGCTGCGATGCTGCATGATTCACATCTTCTTGATGATCTACAGCAGTTTGCTTTCACACCTGGGCCTATTGTGTATCCAATGTGCCTCTATGGAGATCCAGCATATCCTTTACGAGTGCATCTTCAGGCTCCATTCCGAAACATGCATCTTACACCACGAATGGAACTGTTTAATAAATCAATGAGCCCTCTAAGAGTTTCTGTCGAGTGGCTATTTAATGATATAGTCAACTATTTTAAATTTATTGATTTCAAAAAGAACCTTAAGATAGGTCTCTCAGCAGTGGGGAAAATGTACCTAGTTTGTGCTGTACTAAGAAACGCCCTAACATGCTTGTATGGCAACATAACATCAGAATTCTATAATCTAGACCCCCCTACCTTGCAGGACTACTTTGCCTAGTCTTAAAAGGAAAGTTTTCTTTGAGCACATTGTCATTTCAATGTTTGACACAAAATATCCTGCTATTTGAATGATGTAATAGCTTAAGGGTATTTATATAATGTTTATATTAATTTCAGTCAACTGCAATTGATCATGTGACAATAATAAAGGTGGAAATGTCTATAATGCTTTCAAAAAATTCAATGTGTCCTATGGATCAAGCATTTTTGGGGGTTTGAAGCCTGCTCACCACCCCCACCCCTCCCCACCCCACTCCCCCCATATACATGCAAACATTTGACTTGCCACTCAAACAATGCTTCAAAAATTTGCTTTAGAGAGTTTGGGTTTGTCTATGCTGTGGTTCTGTTTTTCCCTTGGTACCATTCATTGTCATATATTACCATTCACTAAACAACAAAGGAAAATACTAAATTGCATTAAGGGTAAAGGTTCCTGAGACCACAAAACTATAGAAAATCATACACACTTTATAAGCCCCGAATTTGGACTGTACCCACATTTTTTATGACAGCAACCAACTGCTAATTGGTACATGTCATTTAACATCTGTAAAACCTGTTGCAGTGCCAACTTGTTTAGGTGTCATTATCAGGGTGTCAAGTGACAACTGAGTGTACCCAGGAAATAGGAAGGACAGTGACCAAAAAATGAATTTTTACCCCTTAATAGGATGCTTTCTTTCAGTTCTATCCTCAAAACAATCCCAACATCAACTCTGTCCACAACTATGTGAATGCTGGAAATATTTAATATATTTCAACAAGAACAAGAACTTGTTTACAAACAACATAAAAGTTCAATTTAAAATTTCACCAAATATGTGCATGCAAATAACCATCACTGGAAAAAAGGACTTGAGACCCTGCAAAATATGAACATGGCAAAGATAAATGAAGCCAGGGCTCCATAGATTTTAGTTGGGCAGGCATACATAGACTGATATCAGAACTTGTCATAAAAAAAGATAAGGATCTGGTCGTCAATCAAGTTATTAAGACCGATATCAGTTTATTTATCCTTCACCAGCTCTTTGAGAATTGCAAACAAAGCCTGGTTTTGCTGCTGCTGCTGGTTCATCATTGTTAACTGCATTTGCCCTAGTTGCTGAAACTGTTGTTGCTGCTGCTCTTGGAAAGAAGAAAAGATAGACTGCTGCTGTGCTTGCTGAAGTGTAACCTGCCTGGTCAATTCATCCTGCCTCTTTTCTTGAGTAGCCTGTGCTTGCCTTTGTAACTCTAGCTCTTCTTGCCTGACCTAAAAAAAAAATTCCACTGTAAATTGCTTTAAATAATTTTAAATTAAAAGTTATTGATTTAAAATAAAATCTAATACCATTAATTTTAGATCATTTTAAAGAATGTAAATATTTAAGAAAACACTACCCCACAAACTTCTTAGCTTTTTGTAATCATGTATAAATAATGGTTACCGGTACTTAGTATACTCACTCACTCACTCACCCGCTCGCTTGCTTACTTACTTACCTTTGCCTGCTCTTTTAAGTAATCAATTGTTTCAGTTCCACTTCTTCGCACTCGCTTTCCTGGTTTGACATCAGGATCTGCACAGCCTGCATCCAGCTGTTGTTTCTTTCTTGTCTCTCCCACTCTCTCTAATGCTCTATTGCGCATCTCTTCTGCCTCCTTTTTTTCTTTCTCAATCTTCTCTTTCTTTCCTTGGGACTGATTTTGTTGTTCTTTATCAGCAGCATCTGACTTCTCACAAATTTCTTCCATTGCGTTGTCGAATTCACTGGGGGGATCTCCCTCTATGCCACTGGCCTTTTCTTCCTCTGCCATTTTCTTTTTGTATTTCTTTATAAGAGTGAGATTTATCCTGTCCCTCACAGACCTTGCATTGACTGCAAATTTTGGATCTGGCACTGCATTGAGGTGAAAGGCTATAACCTCCCAAAGACTTGATCTTTCTCTACTGCCTTTTGGTTCTGAGAAAGGGTCAACAGCCAATACCTCTCTCACCAGAAGGATATCATGATCTTTGGTCCAATGCATTGGTCCAGACCTGGAAAGGGAAAAACAACACTTTAAAATATACCATTTATGACACCACAGTCAAGGACAACAAAAGAAATACAAAATGTTGAAAACTGTTCTCGATGTGTAGTAATTTTGTTAGTTTTGAAAGGTCAGTCCATGTTATGATAACATTGAGACAGGTCAACAGGTTTTAGTTTTCAGTCAAGTTGTATTAGGCTTTATATATTAATCCATTCTTGTTTTATAATTTACATTTAAAGAACTTACATGACTCAGGTCTTGAATTTTCTTGAATCAATCTATTACAAATGAGCAAGACTACAATAAGTAAATAAGCATTTAAATTTAACACAAAAGGATGAATTGTTATTGTTTCCAACTTTGTACAATGTCTACTCTGATAATTATTTCAGTGCATAAAGGTGTCCTAATTTAAAGTATAGTTGTTTTCATACATGCGAGACTTTCAATAGCATAGGTACACAACGAATAAAATTACATAGGCCGAAAGACAAAGCTGCAGACTTTTGTCGCCCTTTGTTTTGAGGTTTTAATTTTCAACATACCATCGTTTTTCCTAATTAATTTCGACCAGAACATAAAAGCCACCGACGGCACTTGAAAGAACACCTAAAACTTGTCTTAAGCAGCTTGTAATATTAAAGCAGTGAGCTAATATTTTGCCTTTTTAATGCCAGGACGTTGTTGGCGGACGCCTCCCGCCATACCAATCTTCTGAGAAAATTTTGATAAATTTCGCAGTATTCACCGTTTGTCAGTCTTGGTGCAAATCAACTTGGACGTCTTGACAAGTCTTAATTTGAACAAGAAGGAAAAGCAAGTAATACACATTGAAAAATAACGAAAAACGCGCAAAAAAGTTTGGAGTTTAAAGGAATTGACAGTGGCTGTGAAATTATTGCCGCCACCAGATTTCTCCAGTTTGAGTCAATTATCTCGCATAAATTGTGACAAAAAAGTCATGTCGACTATCTTTACAGTTTCTTAAATACCATTTGATATTAAGTATTTCGTTTAAGAGCAAAATACAGAACAAAATTTGTGAAATGCTACTTACATTGCACCCACGTTTTCAGGCGACGCCAAAAGCAGCCAGTTCACGTCGGGCCCCCGAGCAGAACGTCAAGATTTTTCCCGCCAAACATGCGCAGTACGTTATTTGGGTTTTCCCTCGCGTTTCCCCGTTCCCGTTGCAGTTCCCGTTGTCGGTGCTTAAAGTCCCTACGAAGTCCTTCAGGCGACCGCTGGTGAAAGGCCTCTTCCGGTACCAAAGCAAACGAGTTGCGAGAAATGTATACAGGAAGCTAACAACGACAGGCATGCCTTAGCAGAGCTTGAAAATATCTGTCGTTCAAACACAGTAATAATTCGACGAATGTGGTTTATTCTAGCCGCTACTGTTGCTGTTCTCCTGACAGCGGTTGCCACACTGATTTTAGTGACATTAATGGTTATGAAGTCGACAGATCGTACCGCAAGCCCTGTAACAAAAGGTAAGCTTGAGTGTTCATGTTTGAATCCGAGTATTTGCAGAATATTTGAAACGAGAAATTAATAGCTTATATATTTCACTAAAGTAAGAGCGATGTTAGTCTTCAGGTAACTGTTACCTGAAGCGAAGTCTGCTTCTGGACTGAAAGGGTTAATAATGGTAACTAAAGTAACATGTTATGGAAGACGCGGTCGAACAATAGTTAGCGAGTCGAGAAAGGGCCGGGATCATTGTGGTGTGTTCTTAAAAAGGCACCACCTTCAAAGTGCCCCACTCTGCAAGATGGGGCCAGCGATCTTTTGAGGCCACTAATGAAGGTCCCTAATGAAGGGGCAATGGAGTGACATCAACGTAACCAAAAAGGTGTGACAAACGAGGTTGAAAAGATGAACAACAAGAAATGGGATATAAAGTACGAAAACCCACGCCAGAAACAAACGAAACACTACAAACACCCTGTAAAAATACCGATGAATAAAAAGTAAACACAGCCCCGGGGTTCGAAAGAAAACACGAAGCATGAAATAATGCGACAAAAAGGAACGGCCATGAAACGAAATATATCAAATTGAAGATACGTTGACCCAGGGGAAAAGCATAAACCATGAATGATATGTCCCGATGGTATTGTGGGTAGATAGCATTGGTAAGCTTGGTACTATTCCTTTCATTAATTATAATAAAGATATTTTCTTTCTTTAAGAGCCTCAAGAGCATGATTTATGCAACCTGCATCCTTATTATCATACTTATTCTGTCACTAATAATACACATGCAAAAATTTCAGCAAGCTCATTGGCTGAGAGCACGTCAATTAATCCCAAACAGTGCAGAAAGTTGAAATTGAGTGCAAAAAGATGAAATTGAGTGCAGAAAGTTGAAATTAAATTGATTGGCAGGAAAGTCGCAAAAGCGCGCCAAACAAAATGGCGGCCGCTGTCGGAGGGTTTGGAGAGAACAAAAACAGCAATTAATGCAAAGTTTGACCGATTTAACGAAAATTATCAGTGTATAAACCAATGTACTAGCAACTGGACGTTTGTGCAGCACAAAAGAGGCTCCACGAAACTACTGAAAGCTACCAGTCGAGGATTTTCTTTCGCGACAGCTCGTAAAGAAGGAAGATTATAAGCCTGAATTGAAGTCGCACATTTCAGCTCATTCCCATGTAACTGAATGAGGATAAAAGCACCTGATAATGCATGAAAGGGAGCTTTAAAATTCCGTGGCAGTATCTGGATTTACAAAGCCTGGCAACTCCGTAATGTTTTAACAACGATTCGGAAAGGTAAGCGACTGAACACGTCTTGTTTGTCATCCATTTGCAGGGAAATTTTTGTATGTGTATTATTAACAAGTAATCACATGATTTTTCTCGTGCAATTTGGGATAAATCAGCACTGGTAAATTTTTCAAAGACTACAAATTGCACTCGCCCTACGGGCTCGTGCAATTTGGTTAGCCTTTGATTTACTCGTGCTGATTTATCCCAAATTGCACTCGAAATCATGTGATTACCTATACAAATGATGATTATTTTTTTTCCCATTTCCAGCAAACATTTGGGTCGCATAGTTCATGGTTTAAGTTTTTCATGGGTCAACGATTCTTCAATCAGGTGTATAAAAACACGATGAACGAAAACTAAAAAAACAAACAAAAAAAAAAACAAACAAACAACCCAGAGCGGTAAACATCTTCAACGTCTGAAGGAGTAGCCAAAACTCTAGGATTGGAGCAACAGGAACTTGTGTAATGAGTAGACGAAGGGCGCAGTGGTGACCCCAGATAATCCAAAGAGCCAAAGCAAAATTCACCAAAAGACAGAACACACGTCAACTGCAAAGCTATATATAAACATGTACATAGTCAGCGGCATGGCTTGCTGTTGCCAAAGTAACTGGGCACGTGGAATGGGAAATTAAGGTGTTTGTTCGTGCGGGCCCCAGTGAGAATACGTTTTGAATCATGTTCACTTCAATAACTAATTTACTGATGGAGGTTTCAAAAGTAAATAGCAGTTTTAAAAAAGCAGTTATTATTAGCTGTCAAAACGGTTTCAAGGTCTTTCAAATTTCATGATTTCAGCTGCTCTTCTCGTACTTTTGGCTCGTTTCAACTGGTAAACCAGTTTCCATGGTGCCAAATATAACTCACTTTTAAGGTCTTTTCATCTGAAAGGATTTCCGGTGTCGTAATATTAATATTTTATTAATGATTTACTGTACATGTATTGATAACATTATAGTCCGGCGGCTTAGCTCGAAATTTTAGGTGAATTGCGCACTTCTTGATACAAGCATGAAATTTGGCACACTGAAAGTGGTCACCAACACAAGTTTCTTCAGATGTAGTGCCAAGCCCGAAAAACGCCAGTTTCCATGGAAACTGTTATTTATTAAAGGGGCATTATCACGGGCATTTTTACGTTTTGCGCGGGTGAGAATGCGCTAAATGAAATGCAAACACCGAATACTCCCAGACAGCCAAGAGAAGGAAATCTATTGATTTCTCAAAGGAAGAACAAAACATAGTCAGTTACGGGCGATTTTTTTACAAAACAAAGGGAAAACTTGAAAAAGTCAGCCTGACGTTTTCAAGTTGCAACCATTCGCATCCTGGCGATCGGCAGGCAAAGACACTTAATTATAGTAACATAAAACTGGCTGGGTAGTTTTTAGCGAAAATGAACCAGTATTTTTAGGTCTCCTGTGATTAGTATGCCTTTTGGCTTTTCAAAGTTATCCTAAAAGTTGGTGACAGTGTCCCTTTAAAATCAATGAAATTTCGTGAAATGTTTGTTTGTCCTGATTTATAGACAAATACAGTCAACTCTCGCTATAGGGGACACGCTCGGGACTTCGTTTAGTGTCCGTATTAGCGAGAGTCCGTTATAGCGGGGTGTGGGAAAAAAGTACCGTTAGTATACGTGAAATAACGTAGACTATGACGAGCTTACCAATAGCGGTGAAAGTGCTAAACAGACGTTGGGATTGGAGGATGAGGGTTTCCTGGAGTCTAGAAGGAAAAGACGCAAGCTGAGGTGAAAAAGCAAAGTCTGTTGTACAGCTACCGAACGAATTGATGCAACATATATATTTCAGAAGTATTTTTAGTGTGTTTCAGTTAAATAACGAACAACAGACTGCAATGTTACGTGATTGTGTCATATGAGAACTTCATGGTGTCCGCTTTATCGAGAGTCAAAACAATAAAATTGTTCTTTTGGTACCACCAAAAGTGCCCGTAATTTTGTAATAGCGAGAGTCCGTAATAGCGGGAGTCATTTCCAGTCAAACCTCTATGGCTTTCGCCGGGGATCTGAATTTTGTCCGTAATAGCGGGGTGTCCGCGAGGCGAAAGTTGACTGTACTATTATTTCTGGTGGTGATACCAAGTCGCACGTACAAAATTTAGAATGAAATGCTGTAATTTAGACAGTTCACAGCCCTTTATATTTTCGCATTTTTCTTCTGTTAGCGAACGGCGAAAGCTGTGACAGAGAAAATGACTTTTCTCTGGATCGCGAGAGACCTGGACGCTAACGCAAAACGAAAGACCCGAGGGGGGTAGAGGGCGGGGAAAGAAAAATCTTTTTCCATGCAATAATTCCTACTAAATTATTGGTGTAAGAAAGATGGTAAAAACATAACAATTGTAATCCTGATTTAAAGCATTCGTATCTGTATTTTTGAAATAAAATCTACAATAAAAGGTGTATAAAAGCGCAAGATGAAGTACCTCGTGGGGAGGGGTCTTGGCTGAAAAGTTCATGTGCTGTTTACTAGCTGAAAATAGGAAATTGGCACTATATCAAGAATTGATTAGTATATGAATGCTTGCAATCCTGCAAAGGTTGTTGCTTGTATCAAAAATCGCACAATTCAGGAGCTAAGCCGCCGGACTATAAATTATAGCATTGCAATTACGTCTTGCGGTATCTTGTTAAAACTTCAGTTGATTTTATTGCAGAAAGACCACAACAACCTCCAAAATGCAAAGGTAAATATTTAAAAAAACGATAATATTAACTTCAACTAATGTAAGAAATTTCCTTTTGATAACCGTAAGCCGTCAAAAGCCCTAAAATTTAACAGTCAATCTTCAAAATCACTAAAATTTAACCGTCAACCGTCAAAGCAACTACGCCTTTGAGACCTTATTAATAGTTAAAAATTGTGTAATTAATGTTCCTGTCACACCGATAGGCCGGATGGGGGTGAAGGCGTGTTTGGGGGCATCCTCCACCGGGAAAAATTTTGAACATCTGCACAGGCTCAAATGCCATTTGGTGCATTTTGGAACACTTTTAGAGAACAATTGTAATTCTGGTTTAGTATCATAATACGGTCCATCTTGTGCATAATTTCTTTTTTCTGTGCGTTTCCTTGTATAATTTTTTGGTTCGGAATTTTTCCTTGCATGATGTGTTTTGTCTCCCCCCCCCCCCCCCCCCCCATCACTTTTCTAATGGTCCGTCTCTTTACTCTTAGATTTAGCATAGTCTATAGGTCGAGGCTGCTGTTTGACGGTACAGCGAAGTTATTTTGCATTTTCGGACTTTTGGCTCTCAAAGAATCGTTTTAACTGGTAAACCAGTTTCCATGCTCCCAGATATCTCACTTTTAAGGTCTTTTGATCACAAAGGATTTCATTTGTCAAAATATTAATATTTTATTAATGATTTAGTTTACATGTATTGATAACATTAATTATAAAATTGCAATTACGTCTTGGGTATTTTGTTAAAATTTCACTTGATTTCATTGCTGGAAGACCAAAACAACCTCCAGAACACAAAGGTAAATATTAAAATAAAAAATCAAAAACGTTAATATTAACTTAAACTCATGGAAGAAATTTCCTATAGATAACCATCAGCCGTCAAAAGCCCTAAAATTGAACAGTCAATCGTGAAAATCCCTAAAATTTAACCTCAACCGTCAAAGCAAACACCCAACGTAGACCTTCTTTATAGTGAAACATCGTGTAATTAATGATCCTGTCAAGAACATAGGCTTGATTGGGATGTAGGGGTGTCCGAGGAATCCTCCCGCGGGAAAATTTTGAAAATCGTCACACGCACTTATGCTATTTGGTGCAGTTTGGAACACTTTCAGAGAACAATTATAATTCTGATTTAATATCAAAGTTCGGCCCATCTTGTGTATGAATATTTTTTTTTTGCGTTTTCTGGCATTTCTTTTTTCGGACATTTTCCCTTGCATAATATTTTTGTCCCCCCCCCCCCCCGATCACTTTTCTAATGATCCGTCCCTTTACTCTTAGATTAGCACAGTCGATAGGTCGAAGGTACCACCTAAGGTTTTCGTTCTATTGATGCAGAGCAAAGTTATTTTGCATTGAGTAGAGAGACTTTTGCTGACTCCGCAGATATAATTTTTTTGAACTGTGACGACATCTGACGTCATCAGAGGCGCCATCTTGAATATAATCCACCATCTTGTATTTCACCATTTTCTTAAAAAGTCAGAAACTAACGGAAATGACACAAAATTAGGCGAAAAATGCCAGCGAGATGGAAAAATATACCAATCGTACAACTTCGATATAAAAGTGGAAAAATTGAAAAATTATAAAAAAATAACGATTTTTGGCCACGCCTGCATGTAATTATGACTTTGCCATGGCAACATCCAACCTCATGAACATGAAATTTATATCTTTTCACCGCCTTAATTGTCAATTAACAACAGCTTCCCTTGTTTTTTTAGTATGTGGGTCTGTTGGTGTAGCAGACAGAAACATAATGCCAGATGCTAGAATGACGGCAAGTACATCCTTTAGAAGCGATTATTCTCCATACTATGGCCGTCTAAACGAAACCAGAGGAAGAGGAGTGTGGTGTCCAAAGACTCCATCAGACAAAACAGACTATCTTCAAGTTGATATGGGTGTAGTGCACGCTGTTTGTGCAGTGGCGACAATGGGGGAAAGGACAGATGATGACTGGACCACCAGTTACAAATTAGATTTTTCTTTAGATGGAGAAACCTGGAATACCTACAGGAAAATAACGTCGAAAAGGTGAGATGATTTACGGGCGAGATTGTTCAATGTTGGGTTTTGTTTTGGTAATTTGGCTATGTAAACTCAAAGAATAACACAGAAATACATAACAAAACTGTTAAATCAAAGTGGCTATGAGCCACTGAAACTCGGAAAATGAATTATGCAACCAGAACCTACTTGTAAAACCGAAAACTTAAAACTAAGATGTGAACCCGTAAGTACAACTCCGTATTCATCAAACTACCTTTGTATTCCATCGGATACTTACAAATTAACTTTCCACTCTTTGGTAACATTTTTTTAAATGACTATCTGGGTGTTTATGTAACCTTGTCACGACTTGGCTCAACGGATACGCTACTGTTCTTCAAAGCGCAACAGCAATTAAAAGTCGTGCGTGTGAGTCCTAAGTCCGAGAACTCAATTTTTTCCTCTTCGTTTTTCTTTCTTTTTATTGTTTTTTTTTTTTCGCAAGTGTTTATAACGTTGCGAGATGTACAGGCCTGCAAATGATCCCGGCCCGCAAATGATCCCGGGACAGCAAATGATCCCCAAATTGGACCGCAAATGATCCCAGAACAGGAAATGATTACTGCAAGTGATACCACTGAAAAGTAGAATGGCGTGGACTCCAAGAAAAGTCTATGGAGGTTTTTTTTTAATTATCTTAAGTGAAGAGGCAAGAACCTCAGGCATGAAAGCAACCGTACACGAAGGTAAACATACTACGCGACATAACAAAATTAACAGTACACGTAACTATATAAATTTGGACCGCAAAAATGAACAGGAATCTGTAAAGATGCCTCTGCTGTGTAATTATAAACCACTATTTTTTTTCTTGCACACTTCTTGGACTACTTTCGTCTTTTGCACACACGAGCTTCCATGGGGAAGCGCAAAAGATTTCTACATGCGGAAATAATGACACATTTGTAATTTATTAATTTCTTGTTAAATGAGCAGTATAAATAAATGTAAAACTGTGCTGTAAGTAATTTGCATATTGAAAAAAATGCAGAAATTACAGTGACTTAAACGAATTTTTACACTACGAATTCGCACGGGCCGCAAATATTTCCCCCGTAAACTTGAAGTGTATCCTTCATGTGTGTGATATAGGGGTATTAAAACTTTAGACCTGGTGCCACTTTCGAGTATTAATTCTCTAAAAATCAGTCACATTGCTATTGTTGATTTAGTACAGTACAGTCAAATAATAATTTCGACGTTTTACTTTTAAATATTTCGATCGTTATCCCGCTAGAGTCCATAACTAAGTATTTTTCTTCACTTTAATGGTGGATTTAGTTCGATTCATGCTGCGAAAATAAATTTTGAGGCTCTTTTCGAAACAGCATGTTTCGGTCCGATTTTGACGTCGTCCACCGACCAAACTTCGCGAGTGAATACTTTTGAAAGTAAAGGATACTGAAACAAAAGAAATACATTTTTATTTATGGTTTGGTAACCTGTACTTATAATATTAAAATCAGCCCGATCTATTTTTCGAGCAAAATTCATCGGTCGTTTCTTAGGTGCACGCTCTCTTAAGTTTAACCATGAGCGATTAAAATTATTTTGTACCTATATGGGCCACTGTATAAGCTTAGAAATATAGTTGGCTACTTATTTGGTAAGACTGTAATTAACTCGAGCAAAATAAATTAATAAATGGGAGCTCCGCTTTTAGGCCTGCCTAAATCTATATATTAACTGTTGTATTAAAATCGCTGTGGATTATGTAATTTTAAATTCACTGTCCAAATTCGTGAGTTCACACTTTTCCATCCTTTATGGGGAGGCTATCATTTCCGGTCCACTTTGGGGATCATTTGCGGTCCCGGGATCATTTGCGGGCCTGTACAGAGATAAAAATGAATAATTTATTGTAAAATACCGTACTGAGCATTTAAGAAACTATTCGCCGAAATGAAGCGCTTAATTGTCACTCGGTCTTAAATCAATGAATGTAAAAATCATGGCTAAAGGTTGTAATCATTCGAGCATTCAAATTGTTTATAGACATTGGCCCGATTTATACTAGAGACAGATCATCCGTCCAGACAGATCATCCGTCCAGACAGATCATCCGTCTAGTATAAATACGGGACGAGTTATATAATAGGAACTATCAGTCATTTCTTACAGACGGATCTGATCCGTTCAGACGAATTATCCCCGGCAATTCGTCGATGAACACGAATTATCCAGATAGTTTGTCTGGACGGATGATCCGTCTGTTTGCCCGTATTTATACGCAGATTAATTATCAGACGAACAATCGTTCTTTGCCCAAGTTCGTTCCAGACGGATGATCCTTCTCTAGTATAAATCGGGCCATTGTCTTTCTTTCTTTCTGGCTGTCGAACTGGAATGCTAATACAATCACTCGAATGCAAGTTTTATAAGATGACGAAGGAGAAACGGCTTACTACACGGCTTCCTGTGGCTGATCTTCGCTCGATTCTTAGATTTTGCTGCTTAATTTATAACAAAACATATCATTTCACTGTGAAGCAGGCGTATGTAATTGTTTGTTGAGAGCTTTCGCCCTCGATTTTATACAGCTTCCTCGATTGACGGATAGAGGGCCGTATAGAAGGAGTGAATTTGGTCCTGCTGCCGAGAATCCCGGAATTTTTTCCGAGTTTACAAACAACAACAAATGCAGACATTTTTGCCACACAAAGACGTACATTTTATGACCATAATATATAAATCTAGGCCGGCCTAGTCTACTGTGTTTCCAAATACGTTGCCACACCATTTCTAAGCGTAACAGTGGCCCATGTGGGTACAAAATAATTTTGAATCACTCATGGTTAGAATTAATATCTTAAAAAAACTCTCATGGTTTTGCGACGCCAATGTATTTCGTGGTTAACCCGTTTGACTTTTCTAGGCTGTGGCAGGATCTAAAATAGAAATTAACGACCCTGCTAATTTATTGGGTTCCTCACGAGGGCGCACACATCCAGAATGTTACATTTTTTTATTTACTGAACACTTATACACCTCTAAGGGTTAGTCAATGAAAAAGGAAAAGGCGAAAAAAAATGTTTTGATTTTCTACAAAACAGTCAGGGCAAATAATCAACTCCAGGGAAACAAATACGGCAAAACAACGTGAACTCGCTGCATGCCAAAAACAAAATGAACTCAAGCCACAGAAAGAAGATATAAAATCACGGCGGCAAAACAAACTCAGGAAATTTATGGAACCCGTTATGTAAGTCATTTTAAAGCGGTTTTTGATGTAATATTTGTGGCAGTTTTTGATTTATATTAATTAGGAAGTGGTGCACGCTAACTCAGCATAAGCTTACAATGAAGTCACTTCATTGTAAGTTTGAACTGTCTTGGTTTGGTTGCACGCTGAACTAATTCTGTTTTATCGCACGCATTGATAAATACCTTAGAAAATTTTATGCAGAGAACTGAATGAACTTTCTACATTTCTGGTAGGCAAATATGCAATAGGAATATTCTGAACGCACTCATCCAAGCACAGGTAACTCGCAACGAAACCGGCGTAAATACTCGTTTACGTATCTAAAATCGTGAAAATCACGCGTACGAGATCTCAACACACTCACTGCTAAGATAAATAATATATCAGATTTAGGTAAGCCTAAAAGCGGAGCTCCAATTTTTCTGCTTGATTTTATTCTTCCTAAAGAGGAGTAAGGGGGTATTTTGAAGGTGGGCAATTTTCCGGTAAGCTTGGTCATTTCTAAAGCTTGTTGACATTGTTTGCACGAACAATGCAATCCTTAGATTTGCCTTTTTGAGCAACAGGAAGGACAATGTACGATGAATAAACGTTGTTTCAGCATTTATTTTTTTCAGGGAGACCCAACGAGCCAATTTGTCAGAATTCATCACGAGCTACGAAGTAACAAGTCACAGTTCCTAAGAAAAACGAATCTCCCCTAGGGGGAGAAAAGTAATTACCCTGGGAACGTCTTTTTAATTTGCAGTCAGCTCCGCTGGGTACCCCGTTTACATATACACAGGCCATGTAAACAGTGTGGACCACTGTAATTTTTCCGACGCTACACACTTTTTTTTTCTTGGTGAAGACAGCAAGACACTTAATTTATCATTTATCGATTGCATGGTACCAGGATATCGAAGCGTCAAATGGTTTATTTAATTTTTTTACGTACCACTCACTTTTTTCTGTAGCCCAGGAAGAACCCTCTACTAACTAACCCTCTATTACCCCTCTACTAACTATTCTTGAAACATATCAGTAATTTGTGCTGGGGCTTCTTTTTACGTATGCAGGTATTCCCAGGAAACACAGATCAGAATAGTGTTGTGAAGAATTCACTCAGTACTTACGTCAAGGCCAGATTTGTTCGGTTTCATCCTGTCACGTACAACGGCTGGCCTTGTATGTCCGTTGAAATATATGTGCTAAAATAATATTAAAAAATACCTTATTTTTGCTTATTTTCGCGGGAACTTCAATGTAACTGGCGCGGGAATTTCCTAATTGCCCATAAAAAATGATTTAAAAGAAAATGAATTTCGCAACAAAAAATTGTTGAAATACTGATCTGCATAAACGAACTGTAGTCTCAAGATTGGAGTAACTGATTTTAATTTTCCATAGCAGTAGTTTCCTATGACCCTGAACAAAGCCTGCATGTGACAAATTGAAACTGACGAATGCGCCCAGGATATTTAATATCTGTAGCAAGAAGAGGATATTGATTCATGTAAAGAGACCTTGAACGCCGAAACTTAAGGTGGCTCGAAGGGGTTTAGATATTCCTGTCTTTGGTATTCTATTGCAGCTACACTAATAACCTTGAGGTTAAACTTTTAGTACAACTTTGTAAAGGTTTTACCACTGAACAAATTGCAGTTGCTATGACATCAAAATTCGTTGCCATGGCAACGTCATATGAGGTCAAAGATACCCTACTTTTTACAGCTGGAGGCTAATAACTTAAAAACTAGACGGTGAAAGTTTTTGTTTTCCATATATGTTTGCCTACTGGGCAAAACAAACAACAATGTTCAAACAACAATGTTTAAAAAAATTCTGTAGGTAGGGTTCAGAGCCACCTTAAATTAGTGAAAAAATGACGTAGCTTCGAATCCTACCTACAGAATTTTTTAAAAATTTGAAAAAAATTTTCTTTCGTCAGTTGGATAAAAATATATCAAAAACAAGAACTTTCACCGAGTAGTTTTTGAGTTATTAGCCTCAAAAGGTCCAAAATAGGGTATCTTTGACCTCATATGACGTTGCCATGGCAACGAAATTTGAAGTCACAATGACGTCAATTTGTTCATTGGTAAAACTTGTACAAGCTTGTACTAAAAGATTTTCCTAAAAATTATTGGTATAGCTGTGATAGAACACCTAAAATGGGCATGTCTAATTCTGACTAAACTGTTAACCAGCAAAAATAGTTTTTACTCTAATGTTATGAGGATGTCTGAATATTATGATCTGCCTGATTTTGACCCTACTTTCTTAACTGATGCTAAGATTAAACACTATATAAGTCTTATGCAACAAAAGTATATTTCACACTGGCAACACGTTGTTCGAAATTCGAAGAAATTAGAATTCTACAACACTTTTAAAGACGAATATACGCCTTCCTGCTATTTAGATCTTACAAGAAAACTAAATAACAGGAAAGAGTTAGTGAAACTTAGAATAGGTAATCACAAATTATTAATCGAAACTGGCAGATATGATCAAATCCCAAGGGATAATAGACTCTGCCATTCGTGTGGATCAAACCAAATTGAAGATGAATTTCATTTACTTTTCCATTGTACTAAATACTGTACTTTTAGAGATGAATTTTACAAAAAAATAGAGAATCAAATACCAAATATAACACAATTACCTCGTATGCAAGCCACCAAAAAATTAATGAATTCTGATAATTATCATTTAAATACTCAACTGATGAAGTTCATCTTGAGGTGCTTATCTTTAAGAAATAATCTTTTATCGAATGAAAGTGATGGAACACTCACGTAATTGTTTTTTTTTTTCCTCAGTATTACATAATTATGATTGTTATAAGTTTCATTTTACGCTTTTGCAATACTGTATGTACTTATAGTCATGCAAATAAAGCTTGTTGTTGTTGTTGTTGTTGTTGTTGTTGTTATGAGCCACCTTAAATACTACAGAACATGGAAAAGATCAGTTATGGCCATTAAGTTTACTCAATACCTTCAAAGGGCTACTTCTGTGGATTTTTTTTTCTTTGGACTAAATTTAGAGTTAACTATAAATTTAACATTTTACCAAAAATGAAAGTAAAATTAAAACTGAAACCTTTAAATCGAAAAGTTAATATGACAGTCAAATGTCATTATTCCCATAGCAAGTTGACTCCGGTGACCTTTCTGCGCTAAGCTGTTATCACAAGGACATGTGATTATGCTTTCTTCTTTTCTCAATATCGGCCTTCTTCTCATCGCCCTTTTGAGAGAGGAAGGGAAGCAAAATCACATGTAAGAAGCTTATGTCGGTTTCTCAGCATTAAGCGACAACGAGTATTTCTACTCTCCCCCCCCCCCCCCCCCCCCCCCCACAGACACACACACACCCTAGATCGGTAGCTTTGCCATCAAACGCTTTTTCCAGGCAATAAATTCGTCGGTACCCATTCATACACCTGGGCGGAGAGAGGTACTGTGAGATTAAAGTGACCAAGACCACAACGCAATGACCACGCCTAGGAATCGTTAATGGCTGCTCGACACGAATGGACCCCAGCTGGTCATTAACATTTAAGCAACCACGAGGTTCCAATTCACCATTTCTACATCTGCCATAATATACCTTGTTTTCTCCTCAACATTTTGCAGAGGACGACTGTAAGTCCCAAGAGAAATTTATAACAAAAATTTGGGGGGCAAACAAAGTGTATTATGGGAGTTGTGAAAGTGACGAGTGTAAGTAAAAATGTATGAGCAATTGAAAAGCGCTTAATAATTAAGAAAAGAAAAATATGGGATGATTAAAAAAAAGTTGTTGCTTCGCTTAAACTGTAATCCCCTTCCAGTAAGCAACTGATATGTCAAGACTGATTTATACTGGACAAAAGATGTCCGCACAAACATTACTACATGAAAACAGCATTATGTTATGCCGCCCTCATTATGATCACCGAGACCTTAGCATAAGATTAAGTTGATGAAGGAAACGAAGCTCGTTCCTCCTTATTCCTAGTAAGGGCAGTATAAGAAGAGTGAGTGTGCCTTTCCTCATATGAGCTTATGCTTGTGCTTTAACGTAAAAGAAGTTCATAAGATAAGGGATTAAAGATAACTGGGCTGGCTCGAATAGTTTACAGTTGCCGTTCCTTTGTTGTAACATAAAGTCAGTACGTAATCCTGTAAGATATTTGTTGAAGAAATAAAGCCATTCTAAACTAAGTGATGTAGTCTATTTATAAACAGGTTTTGATAAAGATTGGAGACCGTGAGCGTGGACTCGACGCAAAGCCGTTACATGAACCGTCAGAACGCTTTGGCGCAGATTTCTTGCTACGCACGCGTACACGCAAATGTACGTGGTTCTTAGGTGTGGTTTGACTGCTAAAAACGCGCAGATTACTTTTAAGTTCATATTATAGGGTGAAAGAGAATAGCTATTGGGCGCCGTTTGTAAATTTGTTATTTAGACAGAATTTATGTCATTTTTTCTATATTTTGTAATAATTGCAAATATCAGACTGTTTATTTATAAATAAGACACAAGACCTTGTCGGATGATATGTAAATAATTATTTTAGGGACGTCATGATTTATAAATAATCTTTTCCGATAAGGTAATTATAGCGGAGCTCTCCAGTGGTCCGAAGGGCCGCAGAGCGGAGCCCCATAACTACCATGCGAGGATAGAAATTGAGAAAACCATGCGTTTGAGTTTTCATGGTCATCGTGGCTAGCGGCATGGCTCGCGGGCGCATGCGCCTAGCGACGACGACGTCGCCCAAAATGGCGGCCATACTCCAGAAAAAAGCTTGACTTGGGCATCTTGCGTGTTTGATATTGACCATCCACTTTTCGTTAAAGTTACCTATCGTAGAAGTTTGTAGGACACTGAACATTTTTTTTTTTTAAATCATGTTGAAAATCGACTAGGGATATTTCATTTCGCCTACACGAATCGATTGCGTGAAAAGGCGACGAAATCTTTGCTCAACCGCGGGAATGACAACTTGTGAAGAAAGTGAGCAGCAGAAAATATTTCTTCGTTATTATTTTTCACCCCATCAGTTCAGAGATTTTTTTCTCACATCAAAATTATGATCTGGACATTTCACATCAACTTTTTTAAAAACGAAGCCATTGCATGACAAGGCGCCAAAATCTTTGGCACGGTTTTTTGTGTCGCTTTTGAGATCTTCCGGTAAATATTTATCAAACCTGTTCGTGTTTGTAGCCTTTTATACAGACATTGTTTATCAAATATTTCGTTTAGACTAGTGATGTTCACTACTGGATTTGTTAAACAAATTATTTAGCTTCACGGATCAAAATCACAATTTCGAATTTCGGCTCGCTTGCATTTGTTTTGTTTCGCTTGTCCCTGCTTATCAGTGAGTGTGTTGAAATATCTTCGATGCGTTTGTTTTGCCGCCTCGATTTTCTCGGTTTGCCGTGGCGTGAGTTCATTTTGTTTACTGTGTTTAGCAGCGAGTTCACTTTGTTTTTCTGTATTAATTTTGTTTTGGCCTTGAGCATCCTCGGAGACCCTGGCAGTGAGGGGGCAGTTAGTGGGGGCGAGGAAAAGTCGTAACGGGCGAAAAAAAAAAATCGGCGAAGAAAAGTGAAGTACGAAACGAGGAGCCCCTGGGGACACAGTCTTACCGGACCAGTTCCAAACGGTCGGAGTCGTTCTGGCTTCTGATTGGTGCCACAAAACCTTTGTTTTTTTGTGCCCAATCAGAGAGCAGCAAGACCACTGGAGTCGTTTCGTGTGTTCTTACACGGATTGATACAAGAAGGCCAGTTGCTCGCCATGTTTGTTTTTGCTCGAGGAGAAAAATTCTAATCACAGGATAAGATGCAGGGCAAATCGTGCGGCATATCCACAAAAAAGCCTCACCGGAAATACGCTGGATCTTCGCAGGTATTGTAAGAGTCGCGTAGATTGCGAGTTTTAAAACACTCACCGATTCAATGATGTCGAGAGACTATAAATTTGCCAGTCCTGAGTAAGTTTTCGTCGCACAGGCCAGGCAGGTGTGTCAAGCAACTGGAAACTTCGCGTACACATGCAGCACGATCTTCTCTGCACACCAAAAAGACACTCCAGCTAACGAGCGCGAGTCTTCGGTCAACATGGCTAAGAAATTTTAGTATTTCGTCGAGTGAATTTCATGATGCAATTCACCCAAGTTTTGCATTTTTTCCCTTGGCATACTGAGTACATATGAAAGTGTACGTAATTTCGTTTTTAATTTTATACTTTTGTATGATATCACCAGTACTGTGATTGTAAGTTTATTTTGTAACGTGCAAGTAATTCTTATATGAAATTTGCACTGCAAGAAAAGAATAATATTATAATAATTATTCCATCACACAGCTCAGTCTACATAAATATTCCATTGTCTGAGGTTTTAAGGGCCTCCTCATCGATGTAACTGACTGTTTTTTTTTTTTTTATAATGTAGTTGTAGAACTAAAAACAAGTATTAGCCACTGTAAAAGTATACATTGAAGTAAATTGATTGATTGACAGTAAGTATTCAGAATTGATCTTAAAATTGATATCTTTATTTTGATAATACCAATCAGAGGTGCAGGCTGTGATACTATATATTAAAATGAAGTGGTCATTGGTGTTTACATGTATGCTTTTTTATAAGTCTGCACATGAGCCTAGTAGCCCATCAGGCTGGAGCTTATCACGGTTTCCATAGCATGAAGCGACTAGGAGTATTTCTACTCCCCCTAGGTGGGATGCTAGTCCATCACAGGGTTACCCCCAGCAGTAAATTTGCCGTTACCCATTTGTACACTTGGGTGGAGAGAGGCACTATGAGAGTAAAGTATCTTGCCCAAGAACACAACATAATGATCCCGGTCAGGGCACAAACCCAGACCACCCGATCTGGAGTCCTGCAAACTAACCATTAGGCCACCACGCCTCCCAGTTTTTTTATACCTAATATATCAATAATAGCCTGCAATGGAGGCATGCTTCAGCGAGCGATCGCTTTTTCGTTTTGATTGGGTGAGTGCCATGTCAAATTCAAATTTAGGAGATCAGGCTTGGGGAGAGAGAAAAAAGCATCCCAGGGAGTAGGAGTGAGTCTAAATGAAGAGTACAGTAGTAAGGAGGTGGAGGATGGTCTCAACAGTTGATTGATCTATAAGAGACTTGAGGAAGCTCAACCATTAACCTTCACTGTAGGTCCCTGTGACAACTTCTTGTATACTGCTAGAATTGATGCTATGATTTTTTTTTTCAACTGCATTCATGAAGCAAGTAAACTACAAACCTTTTTTTGTGCTCCACCAAGAAAAAGAGGAGGTCCAATGAGGTGTTGTGTATTTCTTGCCTTTAACAGTGTGGCACCAGCTGAACTAGTGAAAGGCCCAAAAGACTACATTTTCCTCTTAAAAAACTGTGATAGCATTACAATTACCCTTAGAACCTTTTATAGGGTAGGTGCCTCCCTTTCCAACTCTTTCATCAGCTTAGAGTATTTAATTTCTTGACATCTAGGGAAGTGCATTTTACAGTGTAATTAAAACTTCTTTGTCTTACAATTTTTCTGTATCCTTTGTCCAACTTCAAGCAAGAGTGATTGATCAGTGCCCGATTTAAACCTTTGAATGTTTATGCTGTCAAAGTAACAGCTGAAGTAGTCTTAAACCCTACCCCCAGGCTGTGCAAATTTACAGGCAATATATTCCTCATGATGGTTTTACTGGGGTAATTAATTGACAGTAACCAGGTGTATGGGTTACAGGAGCATGCAGCAAACTATTTTATGAATAATAGCAAGCAGGGCTGTCATTACACATTGACAGCAGCATTTGAGGTAAGAATATGCCCATGTATATTTGTTATTTGCCTTTTTCTACAGGAACACAAAGCTGATTTATTGTATCAAAAACTCTGCAGTAAGATATCTTTTATTTCACATAAAATGAGCTTGGAGGTTGTGGGCAGCACATACCATCCAAGTTTGAGTTGCCAGCAAGCTGCAGAGTGATCAAAAGAAACACAATCCAATGATTTGGTGTACACTAAAGTACTACAGTATTTCATGCATAAGGCGAAAGAAGCAAAAGAGTGGTAGAGGACATTAAATTTTAAATACAAATGTATTTGTTGTGGTTAAATTTTTCTTTGGTTTAAAATTTTTCAAACCAGTTTGATTTTTAGTTTTCATTGACTTGTATTGATTATATAATCTGAAACAAAGGAAACTAAAAATCAAACTGATTTGAAAAATTTTAAACCAAGGTAAAATTTAAACCACAACATATTCAACATTACTGATTAGTTTTGGTGTAAAGGGTACTACATTTCAGACAGGTTTGTGAAATACTACAGAATTTAAACAAAAAGAAACAGCAGTAAATATCACCTTTGAGTTGTGTTCCAGGAGTCAAATTCCAAGCCTTAAAATATTAAATTATCTCAACACGAAGTTTCTTTTTCTCTTATGTCAACAAAAGCACACGATCCGACTCGACGGTCAGGAACATTTCCTTTTAGATTAATATTACTCATCGTAAACAACTCGAAAGAAAAGTTTCAGTCAGAAATTTCGAAAACCAATATTTATTTCGTCCAAAGAAAAGACTCTCGAAATCAGTGGATCAGTGAGATGAGTGCATTAAAACTCGCAATCTACGCGACTCTTACAATACCTGCGAAGATCCAGCGTATTTCCGGTGACTAGAGGCTTTTTGTGGATATGCCGCACGATTTGCCCTGCATCTTATCCTGTGATTAGAATTTTTCTCCTCGAGCAAAAACAAACATGGCGAGCAACTGGCCTTCTTGTATCAATCCGTGTAAGAACACACGAAACGACTCCTGGTCTTGCTGCTCTCTGATTGGGCACAAAAAACAAAGGTTTTGTGGCACCAATCAGAAGCCAGAACGACTCCGACCGTTTGGAACTGGTCCGGTAAGACTGTGTCCCCAGGGGCTCCTCGTTTCGTACTTTACTTTTCTTCGCCGAATTTTTTTTTTCGCCCGTTACGACGTTCCCTCGCCCCCACTAACTTCCCCTGGGTCTCCGAGCAGGGACTGCAGAGACCATTTTAAAGTGGTAGGGCTAAAAATTCTGGCCGAGACAAACAAGCATTAGGGGCATTGTTCTGCCATTTATCATGCATTTGCGGCCATCAAATTTACAGCCCCAATAAATATAACATAGCCGTCCCCACTTAGTAAACCTTCCAATTCAGCATGTCAAATAAAACTGCCTAAGCTTGGTACTTTTTGAAGTTGCCAAAGTTTCTCTTGTGGTTCCTCCGTGCAGCTGTGCCGAGCATTTGACTTCGTGAGGCGCATATTCAAAAGTAGAAGCCTATTGTTACTTCATGTGGTAAAATTCATACGTTATCCATGGCATCTGGTGCCCTAAAAAATCAACCCATTCAAAACAGTGGTAGGGATATAGCCCTACCAGCCCCTCACCCTCCGCGGTCCCTGCCGAGGATGGGCCTTGAGTTGATTTTCTTGCCCTGACAGTTTTGTAGTAAATCAAGGTCAATATTCTTTTTACATTGAAAAACTCATAGAGATCCTGGAGGTGTATTAAGAGGCTGTCCGCGTAACAGCGGATAAGGCAAATTTTGGACCTTCACCGATTTCTCTAATATTTTCAGTGAAAGTCGACCATTATATCCCATGAACAAATATCACATTTATTTGGATCAAATCTTTTATTTTTATTTTTTGCGAGGCGGTTTTCACTGCAACCTCAAAACCACCTAATTTGCATTTGAAGACTCCATAATTTAGCATTAAATGTCGGTCGCTGCCAAATCGTATTTCCTTAACCAAACAAGCTGAATATTTTATATATCAAGGTTTTATGTTTCTTCTATACTTTAACGGTTAACAGAAACCCATAAGGGTTGAAACGTGTAACTCCCTATGATTCGCATTGTACAAAGCGTTTGAACGTTCGTTTCCATTAAGTACCATATTTGGAAAACCACGAGAAAAAAAATCAACCAATCAAAATTGCAATATTTGGATAAATTCACAGCGCGCGCTAGCTCGCGTTAAATGGCGTAATCTTGTTTTTAAACAACTTTGGTTAAATATAGTTAAATTTGGTTAAATTCGCTGTTTCATCGTCATTTAATGGTCCTGAGAACTTCACTTGGATACTCTTGATGAATTTCTCTAGTTTCTGTGAGTAATTCACGGCGTTTAGGTCGGAATTCAAGTGACTTACCGTAAAAGCGAAAATTTTCTTCCGTGTGTCGTTACGTGTGTAAATCATTCGCGTACAAGCTCCTTGTGTTTCCAAATATGGTACTTGGCAAACTGAATGTTCGAACGCTGTGAACGCGCGTTATACGTTTCAACTCCTTATGAGTTTCTGCGGTTAAACAATTGTATTCTATAAAATTCTGACTGAGTTATGAATTTTCAAAAACACTTCCTAACGGACTCAGGAATGCGTGACACGTAACATACCTGTAGTTGAAAGCGATTTTCTCGAATGTGGGACCTGATCAGAAGTCAAGTCTATTGTATCTCGAAAGTTCTAATACCAGTCTAGAAACCTATCGAATAAAATTTGTGGGCACTCTGCACTTCGCGCCGTACAGAGCAGCAAGATTTTCCCAAATTTTCGCCATTTTGATTAAAACCAAAGATAACGACGGTCCGATTTCTTTACAGGGAACGCCTATAGATACGATCACTACCACTAAACACCACACTGTGGCATGCAAATAAATAATATCTGTAGATTTAGCCGTCGTTTGAGGAAAAAATCTACCGTTGTTGCAGGATTTTCAAAAGAAACAACGATAAATATCAATATGCAAATTAGCTCCGAAAGCGACATTTTGCTGTCTGTAATTCCAGAAAACTTTTTTCCTTAAAAATTATTTTACAAGGCAAAGAAATGTTTCTTACCTGAGCAAAGATGCCTTTCAGACTATGTAAAAGCGTTTCAGTTTTGCTCACGGTGAGTGATTATTTTCATTTCCCACGCTGCGGCCGGTAACACAGTGTTTGTTTTGTTTGCAGGGTTGTTGGTTTCACCCTAATTCAATTAAAAGCAGGCAAGTTGTCTACTTTTTCTCAGCTCATTCTTATAACGTCTGAGGTACCTGACTAGTAGTATAGTCGGTATTAATCAAATACCACCATGGGTTGGGGGCGGAACTTGAAACGTTTTAAACGTCCTATAATCAAAACCTAAAGCGACCTACGCTCACATAGCTCGCGTAGGTCGCTTTAGGTTTGATTATAGGACGTTTAAAACGTTTCAAGGCCAACCCATGGTAGTATTTGATTAATACCGACTATACTACTAAGGAAATGAAAGGGAGCGAAAGGGAGTGAAACCCCAGGCGGGGACAAGCAATTAGAGAATTGACACCGTGCAGTATAAGCGCAGAGATGGGAAGAGGAAGAAGTGGTATTACGGATCAAAGCATGAGAAAACCAAAAATAGGAAAAAACAGAAGAAGGGGAACTAATTTTGAAATATATCACTCACCCAGGGAACAAGAAAATCACCCACCACTTTTATTGGCCGACATTGTTGCACAAATGAGAAATATGAGTCCGCAAGAAGTAAGGGATCTTCTTATAAAAAGTCTTGCCAATTAGAGAAATACACCAACAAGTGTATAATGGCAGACACGTTGCAACTAATACAATCACTTCCACCAGAACTTCGATAACAAATCTACAAAGAGTATATTAAAATAAAACTCTGGCAGCGAAAAATTCTTGGCTGGAACGAGGTGAATGCTTCAATCGCCGAAGCACCATTTTGCGATCACAATCAACAAATTGTAAAGGTCTTATTTTGTTATAAATGTGGTCATTGCATTCGAAATTATTTCTGTAATCTGTGCAAAAGAAATGGAGTAAATCACTATCTCGGCTATCCTATTTATGATGAAGATGATTACGACGAGTGCTTCAAAAAATCTTTCTACTCGAGTTGGTGCGGAGCCGTTGCGTGACCTTTTTCTTAGAAAGACCGGAAACTAATATTTTTATTTCCCAGGCCCCTTGGACGAGCACAGTACAAACAAAATGGCGGTCACCTCACGATTTAGTGTTTGGGCCGAAAAAAGACGAAACAGAACAGACATTACGAAAAAATACGCTCAGTTAACGCGCTGTAAGTTTTTGTGCCCCCACAGAAGCTGGCGAAGTGAGGCGACGAGAAGAAATCGAGAAATAACAGGATTTGATCACAGAAATGTTATCGCTCGATCGAGTGATCTTTCTAGAACACGGACTCGATAGAACATGTTTACTTTTTTTGTGCCTCTTGCATAGCCTCCACTACTTGATATGTTATCTGTCTGACATCATTCTGCCAAACGGGAGTAGAAAGTTCGGTTAAAATAAAGCAAATCGCGTGGAAAAGGACAAGCATTTTGGCCTCTTGGCTATATTATATTTACAAATCTTACCAAGTCTTTAATTATTCTGTCCAAAAGCGCATGCGTACGGGTCAAATATTGCGTCATTTAGGTGAAGAACAGAGAAAGTGGCACCACAAGGGTCAGAAATTTCAAAGTGAAGCAAATAAATAGAAATGTTGCCCATATACTAGTTAGTTCACAAATTCTGGTGAAGCCAAGGGAGGTGTGGCTGGCCCCCACTGAATCCTGCTATAATGGCTTGTGCAGATGGTGAGTTACGGGGTATAGGGGAACTCCTTTCAGTGGGAGATGCCCCTAGGGTGAGCCCGCTCCGGCCCTACTGATAACGTGGGGGTGCTCAGAGATCCCTCGGGATTTCAAACCTCGTACCCAGAGGTAAAATGGGGGGGACAGCCGCCTTGTCAGCGGCGGGGAAAAGACCTAGCCGGGGCTAGGCAAAGAACAGCCAACGAGCACCCCCCGACCAGGGTTTTGACCTTTCGTTTGACCTGTCACGCAACGTCACGCGTGACTGTAACACAACAGAGTCACACAACGTCACGAAACGTCACGCGTGAAGGTAACGCTCTTGTAACGCAGTATAGAAAAAGACTTAGAGAAAATTTTTGAAAGACTTAGAGAAAAAAGACTTAGAGAAATTTTTGAAACACTTAGAGAAAAAGACTTAGAGAAATTTTTGAAAGACTTAGAGAAAAAGACTTAGAGAAAATTTTTTGAAAGACCCCTGCAAACTTACTACCTTGTAAAAGAATACCAACAGAACTACTCAGAGCTTGTAATGCTTATCAATGAATTAGGTAAAAAAAGTTCCATTTGCTTTTTCAAGAAAACTGATTTTGTGGAATTCTTTCTCATACAGATTATAAAAATTTTTGGAAAATCCTATTCTTTGCACTTTATATGGTAAATGGATGACGACACGATTTGCTTGAAATGGGTTAGGTACTATTGTTTCATTTATATAACCACCTTGACATATGATGGCTTTATAAGTATTACCCTGTTTACAAAACCACAAGAAAAGATGTTTATTTCGATAAGCCGAAAGGATGGATTCTTCATATTTCAAATCATATGTTGTTGTTTTTACCATAAATTTGTCATTTCTCATTATGACATACGGTTTGAAATGTATTATAAAGTTTTGATTGACGTCGTTTCCTAGACCTATAAAGTAGTCTTGTCCAGTCAAACTGGCATCATGTCAAAAACTCACGAATAATGTAAAGTCATCATTTTGATCCAATATATCATCAAGTTGAATATGAGATAAATTGATACTAAAACCATCTTTTACGTCAAAGTCAGACAAAGAAACTGTATTTTTTAGCATTAATTTACCCCCGACTGACTCAATATTTGAACCATAACTGTTTTGCATATCAAACGAATCAGGATTTAGTAAATCGAAAAAGTAGTCGAATATTAATTCGTAATCGCTTGTATTTTGTTTCGTATTAATCTGACCGATAAGTGCCAAGAAGCGACCATTCAAAAGATCGGTTACCTGTTTGAGATTGACAGCTGCTTTGTCTCTGTCAGCATTTTTCACACCAATAATCAGATTGTCATTCATGTCAATACTTTTTTCGAAATTTATTTCATCATTTTTGATGCTGTAACCTCGATCATAATTTTTCAACGAAAAGCCGTTCATATCCAAATCGGTTTGTAGAGTAAAATCACCGTCATCAATAACGAAAGCCTGATCGTAAACAGTTCCGTCTACATCTGTTTGATAACCTTTTATTCCATAAATAATCAAAGCAGCCTTTTCAAGTGGTGAAGAGCCATCATAACCCGAATTTGAAATATCAAGATAGATTGTGTCATCGTTGTCTTTGTATTTGTGCGTGTGAATAATGGTGCGTGAATATTTCGGGCTGTGACTGTTGAAGTGCTTGGTATGGTAATTAAGAGTATCAACCGGGTTAGGGGTTGAAGGACTGAAAAACCAATTAGTATCAACTTTCGGGATAAAGAACTCGACACATATAGTGTACTCTCCTTCGGGCAGGGGTTTTTTATTTAACTTCAAACGTGAGTTGAAAGAATTGACACTAGTTCTTACGAGATTGAAAGTATAAGCTTTTTTATTTACAATGTGAAGGTTTGATGTAAAGTCTTCTAAGTTAACAGAAGTAACATTGTTTACAGATGTAACCTCATTTTTTTGGGTTACATAAGCAAAGGCATTCTTTTTATGTGAGTGTCCCGCTGAAATAGAATTTGAGCCCACATATTTTTTCATTGAACTGAGATTAACAGCATCCTGATCACCTGTAGGATTTGCGAGCTGTCTGATCGCATAGTCATTCATGAGAATATCCTCATCAATGTTTGCGGTTGAAAAATCCGCACTATCACCCTTTTCCCCTTTTTCACCTTTATCACCCTTTGAACCCGCGCGACCTGTTGCACCAGTAGACCCTGTTGGTCCTGTAGGCCCTGGTGGCCCTGTAGGTCCTGTAGATCCTGTTGGCCCTTGTGGTCCAGTATCGCCTTTTAATCCTTTTTCACCAACATCACCTTTTTCACCTTTTAAACCTCGTAATCCAGTATTACCTTTAGGTCCTTGTAATCCAGTATTACCCTTATCACCTTTTTCACCTTTTGGGCCAGTTGCACCAGTTGGACCAGCAGGGCCGGCAGGGCCGGTTTTTCCTCGGATTGAAGTGGTAGCCTCATGGGGTTGAGTCGAGCCCGTAGCACCGTTAAGATAACCCATTCTTCTATATATCTTCATCAAACTTTTTGAGTGTGGTTTTTTTTGGCCGGTCGTGGTATAAAAAAGAATATTTAGCGTTGGTAGCCCTTTCAAGCAGCTCTCTGTCAATTCCCAATTCATCGGCAATACGGTTATTTTCTCTGGGAAGAAAGCCGAAAACACAAAAGTGGCTACAATTATCTCGGATGTTTTTTGGGACCTTAAAATAGCTTTGAGAAAGATAAATGACGCTGCAATTGCGGTGGCGGCCGTTGATAAAATATTCAATAATATCCTTTTGGTTGCTTTCGCAAACCATGTCATCGAAGATTACAATCTTTTGGTTGTCAGTGGGCAGAACCTCAAGAGGAATAACATCGTTGGCGGCCTCGATAACATTATAACCAGCAACAGGATTGACTCTTGCATCGAAATCATCAATCATGTATTGGTACTTGTCTTGATGCAGGTTTTTTGCGCAAAGGTAAATTTTGTCGTAGACCAACAACCTGTAAAGCATATTCAAAAGAGTATTTGTTTTACCAGAGTTGCTCGGCCCGCAAATAAGCATCCGAAAGCTATCTGCTGGCATACAAGGGTGCCCCTGTTTGTAATTACTTTTTGCAGTCAAACTGGGGTCGAAATTTAACATTTTCATTTTTTTTTCTTGATATATATACCACAAAAATATGACCATGAAGAAGTGGCGAAAACTTGTCAGTGAAAAGGCTAAAGTTGAGCAGCAAAACGCCAACATCCTCACGGCAATAAAAAATAACAAAATCAATGAAGAGTTAGGTCAGCTATCAGGTGAGAAGTTGTTCAAACCGATCACATCGCGGCTTGACAAACGCCAAGAAGAGGCGGCACCAAAAGAAGATAAAGAGGAGGTCCCTGATTATGGTATGGATGAGTTTGATTTAAATAACCCCTTCGACGGAGATTTTAACCCGGATGCGGAAACTCTACCACCATCACCATCACCAACACCAACACCAACACCATCACCATCACCAACATCAACACCACCATCACCAACATCAACACCGTTACCACCTTTGGCTGAAGAGGATGAAATGGAATTAATGGAAGAAAGTGGGGCAAGCCCCACACCCCAGAGTAAAAGTGAGAGTAAATGGGGGTCACCAAAAGAACCAGGTATCAAGGGATCAGAGTCAGTTGACCTGCAGACACTGAGCAGCATGTTAACAAAAAATAAAGACAATCCTGGCTATGTTGTAAAAAGCAAAAAATCAAAATTCTACGGCTACACATTGGCAGATATAAAAGAGGCAAGAGAAGAAATACTTGACAGGAGAAAAGGGAATAAACAGCCCAGTGGGGTTTTACCCAAGGGTGTGGAGGATGAACCCGACAGTGGGGTAAACCCCACACCCCAGGATTGGGAAATGGAAGGAAGCGGAAGTGTTGATCCAAACGCTTTGGGTGAAAGGCTACACTTAAGCTTGGCGTCTATACAGGCGGGCAACACTTCACTGAAGCTGAAAAAACAGGTCAAGCAGATATTGGGGCTGCTGGAAAGGCAAAATGAAATAACACAAAATCAGGCCCACAAAATTTTGAGTAATATTATATAAGCATGGCCTTCAACCTGTTGCTCGACTCGCAGCTGGCTAAACAAAAAAACACCAACAGCAAGTCGCATGACTTCACAATTAACTTTGACCCACCAATCGCTTTAGAACCCTTCAAAAAATACAAGGCGGCGTTGAATGAGCTGGTTTCCATGTCTTATTCGTGGTATAACATCGCGAAACGGTACAACAACAACGAGTTCAAATGGCGGAAAAAAACAGAAAACTGGAAAACCGTGACTATTCCGGACGGAATGTATGATTACAAAAGCCTCAACACCACCATTCAGGCGCTTATCGGAAGAGTGGATCCCTCGAAAGACGACTCCAAGTTTATTTTCCAGCTGTATTTTCACACCACAACGTATCGGGCGGTCATTTTGTTGGAGGACGGCTACGAGCTTGACCTAAGCGAAGGTGAATTCGCCGCGCTGCTGGGTTATGACAAGAGAAAAATAGACGGAAAAAACAATAGGAGCGACCGCGTGCCAAATATAACAAGAGGCGTCGACTGGATCTACATCCATTGTGATCTCATTACAAGGGCCGTGGACAACATCGGGGGTGACGTTATGTTCTCTTTTTCAACCGCTGAACTCACCGTCAGCTACCCCTTTTCAAAAGAGCCTCGCCGTCTCCTGTGGCACCCGGTGAACAAAAATAGAATCAATTCCATAAATATCAAAATCACGGACGGGCGCAACAACATTATAGATCTGAATGACCAAGACGTGGCTTTAAGCATCATCATCGAAGAAGAAAAATAATTTGCACGTAAATATAAGGAGCTATGAACCATCCGAGCGAGTGGACGAGATATTACGACGCGCCGAAGGGAACCTACAGATACAAACACAAAGGTACGGGGGTTGTTAGAGACACCCTAATGGCCATAGGAAGGCGGTTCAAAAAGCAAGCCACCCGCCAGGCCTTGAAGAAAGCTGTAAATGAAGCCTCGAAGCAAATGTTGAAAAAAGCCGCAGAAAAAGCCGTCGAAAAAGCAGAAGAAAAAGGGGCTGAAAAGATACAAACCGTTTTGTGGGGTACCACACCGCAGAGTAAACCCCACACTCCCAGGGTATCCCACACCCCAAGTGTAAAACCTAAGGGTAAAACCCCACAGCGTGCACTTAGTACCGAGTCAAAACAAAAACTGAAGAAGATGATGAGTGGGGTAGTACCTAAAACTAAATTAAGCGGGGATTCACGGAAAAAGTTGAACCAGATTTTAA
Source organism: Meandrina meandrites (assembly GCA_963693305.1). Taxonomy (NCBI): domain Eukaryota; kingdom Metazoa; phylum Cnidaria; class Anthozoa; order Scleractinia; family Meandrinidae; genus Meandrina; species Meandrina meandrites. The sequence continues at coordinate 28,240,151 of OY855906.1, forward strand.
ACGCGGGTCGGGTCGCAAAGTTGAAAGTAAATCAATATTTGGCGGAAAATTAAAATAATTTTTTGAAAAATATATAGCCGAAGATGTTCAGAAGCCACAGGCATTTGGAAAAAACAGAGTATGTTCGTATCGGTTTAGACAAACCGATCACTATCCCGGGAAACGGTCAGCACCAGGTGAAAACTAACTATAAATTCACAGTTACCGACCGAGACAACTGGTTTGACTGGTATAACGCCTTCTTTCGGGCTGATTTCACTTTCGAGGCAACCGCGGATGGCGCGGTAGCTGCAGGGGACGTCCGGTCAGCGCCCATTAACGGCTCATTTTCACTGATAAACAAACTTGTGGTAAAATCATCGGGCAAAAACATTTACAACGTAGACAACATTCACAAGTTAATATTCATCAAAAACTTGTTGGACTTTTCTGATGACTATGCGAGAAGCGGAGCAAAAAATCAATTTTGGTATCTGGACACAACGAATAGCAATGTAACGGCCGCCGCTGCCACTAACCAAGGAATCAGACAAAGAGGCTTGCTTGCCCACGCCGGCCTCACGGTTGAAACCCTCATACCGCTTAACAGGTACTCATTCTTCGAAGAGCTGAGTGACAAGCTTCTTCCCCCCATGCAGCTGGAGTTTGAAATTGAGCTACAATCGGATGCAGAGCTGATTTGGCAAAACGATGGCACCGATCGCAGGGTAGTGGTGAGAAACCTCGAGCTGTGGGTTCCAATGCTACGTTTCACCAGCGAAGGACAGAAGCTCGCAAACGAAAACTTTTTGAAACCTCAGAAATGGACGTACCTGAATGAACTGATCGAGCCCAGCAGCAGCCGGCGTGACGCTTTCGGTTCGTGGCAGATAAATCCCGGCATAAAAGACGCCAAACATGTTTTCATTTTCATACAACAGTCAAGGAAGGAAAACTCCTTAACTCAAAACCCCTACTTCTTCGACACCTTTGACATTGACGGAGACAATACAGCCAAGCTAGCGACCTGCCGGCTGCAGTACGGCTCTTCGCAGTACTACCCGGAGCTGGACTACGACGAAAACTTTAAACTGCGCATTCTTAATGACTTGATGAACTACCGGTACCGCAAAAACGACTACAACACCGGTGTTCAACTTCAGCCCAACAACTTCGAGACGCTATACCCAATAGTCTATTTCGACCTTCGCGAAAACAAGGATAACAAGACCAATGACCCAAAGCAGATGGTTTTCCACTACAGGCTCAACGAGGCTGCCAACGCACAAGACTACATCATTTATGCGGGAATTTTGTACGAGTCCGAACTTGTTCTCAGGCAGGTGGGCAATGAGCTGGTAATGGTGTAAAATAATTTTTGTATGAAATATAAGAGATGACGACTTACTATCCGCACAAGATTTCACTTTCAGACGGGCAGAAGGTAAGCCTCGCGCGGGCCTTTGGGCCAGGAGAAGCAGTTACGCTCAGATTTAAAAACGAGGCTATAACCGGCGGTAGCGACACTTTGCACTTGACCGCCAGGCAAATCAAAAAAATACAGCGCGCTATCAAAAACAAAACAGGCGTGGACATTGACATGAGCAAGACACAAATCAGACATGTGCGCAAGATGGCAAGTGGGGCAGGTATGCAGGTAAAACGTCCACCGACAGGAGGGAATGGAATGCGCAACAACCCTCCACCATATATGCGCCCTCCACCGTTTATAGGTTCTTGGGGCGACCAAAAAAAAGCCCGCCTTCGTTGATGTCCCCTTAACTGATTATGACTTGCAGCGATGGTGCCAATACTTGAAAATCCCCATCAGAGGCGTATTTGCGAGAGACGAGTTGGGTGGTGGGGGTGTGGGGTTTACCCCACGGCACTCCCCTTGTATAATCAACATGGATGATCTTGGAGGGCCAGGCACCCATTGGGTTTGCTGCTGGGGTAGCAACTCAGTTGCTGATACCCCACCGGAATACTTTGACTCTTTCGGTTTACCCCCGCCCGCGGAATGGGAAATTGAGTTGATTCTTGAGGGCAAACAGACCTTTCTTCGGAATGACAACCAGCTTCAGTGGGAATTCAGCGTGCGCTGCGGCTACTACTGTCTGCTTTTTCTGAACGAACGTAACAAAGGGCGGACATTTCGTGAAATTTTGAGCATGTTTTCTGAAAATACGCGCGCCAACGAGGCTGTGGTGAAGGATTATTTTACACATAATGCATAAAGATGGATGTTTACTGTGTGAAAGAAAAGCGCTTCACACCTAATGTGGTGGGAAGTGAAACATTTGCAACCGCAAGAAATGGTAAAAGGTTGCTTAAAGTAAAATGTGCTAGCTGCGGCATTACCAAGACAAGATTTGTCAGTGCTCAAGAAGGAGGTAATATTTTGGATCCAATATTTAAGTGGAGCAGAAGTGGTTTACCCAAACAGAAGAGAGAAGAACTTGCACGCGCTGAAAAAAGAATGTTCGGAGGTGGGGTTCTTGATACAGTTGGAAATACAGCAGCTGAAGCTTTCTTTGAGTACGGAGTTCCTTATTTAGCCAAACAGGGTGTTAAACAAGGAAGATACTTTGCAAGCGAGTTTTTAAGACAACCAGAGTATCAGAAGAAGTTAGCCAATAAAGCCAAACCAATCGCGAGAAAAACTGTTAATTACACAATTGATGCTTTGTCTGGGGATTTGTTGACTAAAGCCTCAAACAGATTAAGACCAAAAGATATGATACCGGGAAATAAGTTGAAAGGCCACACCATCTCCTGGGAATCGGCAAAGATCCTACGTACAAGCACTAATTGGCGCAACAGGCGCATCTTAGAAGCATGGGAAATCAACACTTGCAGGAATCCGCTGAACCGTGACGATGGAATGCATTTGCCGCACGAGTTTTTAAATTTAGCCTTAAGGGACAGAACATAATTAGCTCCGAGTTGCTGATTTGCATAGTATAAGAACGTGCTTTTTAACGAATTCCTTTTCACTTTCCCCTGATGAAGGCTGAAGTTTCAGCCGAAACGTTGGGACTTTTACAAAAAAAATTTTACGAACATTTTACATTTTTAACCAGAGTAGCGTTTTATTTTATTTTCAATCATGAATCAACCACCTGGTTACAGGACCATTTTTAAAATTGCATAAAGCTATTGGTAAGCTGCCTAAACCAAAGAAAGGGTGGACACTTCCGGGCCACAACTATACAGGGCCGTACAATCCTCTTGAAAAACAGCTTTCTTACGACCCCAAGACGGGAAAAATCTTGAAGATATACCAGCAACCCACAGGCGCCACGGACGCAGTTGCAATGCAGCATGACGTTGATTATGCCGTCTGTGCAGGCAAGAAAAATGAGAAAGGCTGCAAACATGATGCAGACAAAAAAATGGTGAAGGCGCTTGACGCTATTCCCAAAAACAAACGGCAATGGGGTCACGCCGCGGCGCGCAACGCAATCAGCTCGAAGCAAAAGGTGGGTTTGGGTGTCGGTGAAACGATCAATAAAAAGATCGGCAAAAAAATTCCAGGCTTTCAACAGTCTCAAGATGTGGCTGCTGCAATCATGGCTATCACAGGTGGTGATAAGGATTTGTTTAAAAAGTATTGGAGTGGTGACATCGCAAAAGGTGCCTTTAACACGAAAACCGGTCTGTTCAGCAAAAAGTTCTGGACACACCCTAAAAATACAACTGGTCCATGTAATCGGGTTGTATATAAAAATGGAAAATGGCATAACCAATATTGCGACTAGGCTGACATTTTTAACACACATATATAGGAAATGAATTCTGCATCAAAATTCAGGCGGGCTGAAATAGAATTGATAAAGACGAATTTGGAAAACCAGTTGGTGCACTACTACGAAACCTCAGCCAAATTCAAACGGTGGCACACACGTTGCCAAACGGTATGTGCATTTACAGGCGGAGTCGCTACCATTCTTACCGGCTCTGGGCTCGCCGCTTCTCTTTCTGCGGTTGGCGTTGCTGTTGGCGGTCCTTTAATCGCAACTGCCACCTTGTTTTCATTGGTGTCAACCTCCTGCATGGTCACCATCAAATTTTTCCTGCGGAAAGCGAAAAAACACGAAAAAATACAGACCCTGGCTGAGGCTACGCTGAACACGATCAACTCTCTCATATCAACCGCTCTTGAAGATGGTGTAATCTCTGACGGTGAGTACCAAGATATTGTGAAAAAGTACAACACCTTTACAACTGCAAAGACAAAACTGCGTTTTTCAAACCACACTGATAGTGGAGTGGGGTTAAAGGTTAACAGAACATCTAAGACAACTGCTGTTTAATCGCGGTGGTTAGCAACTCAGTTGCTAATGCCTGATACCTGTAATAAATAATTTGTTTTAACATTTCTTCTCTCCACCATTTGTTGAAACTTTTATCCGCTTTATTTCTGGTTTGTTGCATCTTCGGCAATCTTTTCGTGAGCTTTTCCAGTATTGCATTTTTCGCCGGCCAATCTCTTGTTGAGACCTTTTGAAAATAGTTGTATAAAAAACAAACGTAGTTACACGATCCGAGATTTACCAGCTTGAACTGGCAAATGACATTACCCAAAAAGGTCACCCCCATTTCGTCACCGACCTGTTCTAAAGAAATGCCGACTTTTTTTAGTACTGCAATTAAATACCATAATTTTGGTTTGGGAGGGTGGCTCATCTCTTCGGGCTCAGGGTAGAATTCCCACTCGTAACGGTCGTCAAGATCTTTTTCCGGCTTGATTTCTTTTATTAACGCCTCCTGCTCTTCTGCCAACATTTCGTTAAGCGTGGGGAGCAACTCAGTTGCTGATACCCCATCGTAAGGGTTACCCAAACTCATTTTTCCAGCCATGTATATATGTCCGCGCATAATTATTTAAATGGACAGAAAATTGGAGCGGCGTTATTACAGCCCACAAGGTTACTGGAAAGGTATCTCCGCCATAAAAAAATTAGCGGTTGCTGCAAAGGTACCTGAAGTTGTTGCCAAAGAATGGTTGTTCAAACAAGCGCTCTGGCAGATCTACCTCCCCGCCCCGCGCTACATTCCTCGTCCAAAATTCGACGTATCCTTACCCAACAAAGTGCATCAGGCAGATCTTCTTTTTCTGCCGCACGACAAAGTGGGCCGTAGCACTTACAAATACGCGCTTACCGTTGTTGATGTTGCTAGCAGATTCAAAGAAGCTCAGCCTTTAACCTCCAAAGATTCTACTGAGGTTGCCGAAGCTTTTAAGACAATTTACACACGTGGACCTCTGAAGTGGCCCTAGATGTTGCAGGTTGATCCTGGGCGCGAATTTATGGGTGCTGTTACTAAAGAAATGGAGAATCACAAAACTTCCATCAGACGCGGCCACCCTGAAATTCACCGTGACCAAGCTATCGTTGAACGTTTTAACCGTACCCTGGCTGAGCGCTTGTTCGGCCACCAGTACGCCATTGAAATGCGTCTGCCTGAGGGCCAGCGGTCTACGACGTGGGTAAAAAGGCTTCCCAAAGTTGTTTCTGCTCTGAACAACCAAGTCACTCGATTGATTGGTATGAAACCGGTTGTCGCTATAAAAGAAAAGGTTGTGACTTCCCAACCGTCAATTAAATATTTGAGACCTGTTGGTTTGAACGAAAAAAAGCTCCCACCCATAGTTTTGGTTCGATATTTGTACCAACCTGGTGAGCTTGAAGGTGGTGTTAAAAGAGCCACTGATCCAATCTGGTCTTTGAAAGTTTACAACCTTGAACGTTCTTTTGCCAAACCGAATCAGCCCGTTCTCTACTATTTACGCGATGGGCCCAAACGTGGTTTTGTACGTGAAGAACTGCTTGTTGCGCCTCCCAATACAGAATTACCTCCAGCCAAAGTTACCTAGGGGGGTGTTGTGGGGTATCAGCAACTCAGTTGCTACCCACTTAAATGTGGTATTCAATTGGTTCGGTGTGTATTCCGTCGGGCAGTACCCATCGTTTGTCATAATATGCACTCAACCCCAGCTTCTCCTGCTCGTAAGTTACTATATTCCCATCCCGCATCCGAAACCCTCTGTTTGTTGCCATATCCTTGCTTCCTTCCAGCGCTGTCTTGAAACGCCGCCAGTTTATATTGTTTTGCTTCTTTGACATTCCCTTTGTGCTGAACTTCTTTTTTTCACCCCGGTCGTCTATATAGTAGCATTTGGAGCAGAGTGCAATCATCCGGTCCCCCTCACACTCCATCTTAAACAGACCAGGTGTTCGACCGCTCCACTTGTCCCATGCCAGCCAATTCTTTTTTTGTGCCTCGAATTCTTCTTTCAGCTCTGGTCGCACAATGTCCTCGAGTTTCTTACCGGATATGGCCAAGTAGTTACTGTCTGTGTCCATCTGTATCAGCTCGAAATCTTTTCTGTCAAAATATCTGTCAAGGAAGTCGTAATAGAATTCCAGCATCCTTAACTTTGCCAGCTGATAGACAGCGATTCCAATCTGAAACGGTCTTCTTATTGTGATCCGTGGCTTCCGACTTTCCAACTCATACGCCTCCCCAATCTCATCAAGATCAGAGAAATATGCGCTTCGCAAGGCTCTGTCGACTACCTTCTCGTCTTTTGTGTAAATGACGTTTGTTTGCCGCTCCAAGGCTTCGATGAGCTTTCCGTACCCACTGTTTCCCAACAGTTTGAATACCTCAGCCAGCAGTGCTTTGCTTTTTTCCGCATCTCCTGTCCGGCGAGCCTCCGTGACTTGTTCCACGAACCAGGGAAAGATCTTTGCCGGTTGGTAGTCAATTGTACGATAAACCCTTTTGATAACTGCACCGTGATTCACATACCAGAGTAGTAGAGGGGCGTACACAAGCATCCTCTGTGGTGACAACGTTCCCATGAGTTTCTTATCTTCCCCGCGTTTTCTTCCTGTATCACGCAAGTATTTGAGCATATGCTCTGGGACAGCTTTGGCTGGCACCGCTTTGTTGTGAAAGAATGGACACATTTCCTCGAACTTTTGGTGTAAGTGATTTGGAATCTCTATATCTATTTCTGCATATCCGAACCAGCTTCCTTCTTTGAGTCTGTGCGTTAGTACTGGAGCCCCATCTGTTTGGTACTCGCCTGTGTAGTGAACGACCTTTTCCTTTCCACAAGGCATTTCTCTTAGCATGGTTGAGAGATACAGGGCGTTGGCATCGTATCCGAGGATGTTTTTGCAAAGTTTTGGTTCCGCTATTTGATGCGACCTTATTCTTGTTTTACCAACTTCGTGGTATCTTGTGAAAACCAGGCTTGGTCCTCCTACAACCGCCGCTTTTAACATATCGTATGCTTCTTTGCTTGGGCTGTAAAGATCCGCGTTGCGTTCAATAGCTCCCCTTAGAAGGTAGTGTAAGCTCACACCTGGGATGCTGACTGCGTCTTTCATTATATCGATTCCCTTCTCAGTGTAGAAGTTTTTCATTTTTTGTAGTGCCTCAAGTCCGGGTGCCACATCGAGATTATTGTAGTAACGCACCCAGTCTTTGAAGGTTTTCATTCCCTTTTCTCGGAAAAGCTTTTGGCAGGCTTTCCATTCTGACAGTTTCAGTACAAATTCACCTTTCAACTTTGAATACCATTCCAAATAATCTGGCAACCCTGGGTAATCCAGCTTTTCTGGTCTGTCAAACCACTCGTACGGAAACCAGGATTTTACTGTCTTGCACTCGTAGGCTTTTACCCATTTCTCGTAGCTGGTTCCCGGGCCGAGGTAGTTGATTATGTCAAGGAAACGGAAGCCAGAAGTGAGTAAGAACATGATTTTGTTTCCATGCTTTGCCACTCTTACTTTGTTGGTCGTGTCCGCAAGGCGCTCTGCGAAGTACTTCTTTATCAGATTCAGATCGTAAGTCCCGGAGTTGAAACCTAGTACCGGGACCTGGTCACACCATTCTTCTATTTTTTTCCTCTGATCTTTTGGTAGCAGGTTTACGTCTGCTGGCATAAATTCATCTCTTACTTTTGTTCTGATGTTTTTTCCGCGCCTCTCCAGCTCTTCCATAAACTTGCGGATCAGCTCTGCCGCCTCTCTTTCACAGATGTGAGTTGGCTCTCTTTCAAGGGTGTCACCGATGCTCACCGAGATTGGTATGTGTGCGTTCTCGATTGTTAGGTTGTCTGTCGGTTCCTTTCGCTTATTTTTGTCTCCGTACGCCTCAAAATCGTACAAAATCGCGTGGGGATAGCTTTTTGTTTGGGTTTGAGGTAGTTGTTCAACATATTTTTCTCCAACTTCGCAGGCCCAACACTCAATCACTCGGTAGCCAGCCTTTTTGAGATAAGCTGTTCTCCTATTTGTTGCTTGGAAAAGATCTTCGCGCGTTCTGTCGCCACGTTCAATTATTTTGTCACGATCATGGTAACATTTTGGACAACCGTGCCAGTAGCAGCCGTGGTATTGAAACACCAGCTTTTTCTCATGGTTGTAGCCATCGACTGGTCTTTTCTCTATCCAACGTTCTCCTCCATGCCCGGACATTGCATGGTGAATGGGGATTTTCCAATGCTTTGCTACATACTCAAGCCACTGAATTGATTCTTTTGAGGCTTGATGTTTTGGATAAAATGCTTTCTCATAAGCTGTCGCTGGTGCTTCGACCTTTTCTCCTGGGCAATCTATTACTGTTTTCCCTTGCGCGCACCTATCTGCGTGACGTTGAAGACTGACGGATTGGGTGAATCTTGCGTTGCAATGGGTGCATGCATAAATTTTCGCTAACTTTGTAATGTCTTTTATCAAAAATTAATGCTCGCCAAAAATACCGATTGTCATAACGTTTTTAAACTGTGAAGCTGGATTTCTTGTGAGGTGCCATACAACTTCTTTATCATCTACACGCTCTGGTATATAAACTCTGATTCCAAGCCAATCTGAGAAAGCAGTACCCTTATTCAGGTGCATTTCTACCTTTTCCAATTCATCTAGTGAGGTTTTTACACAGTTCGTCGGCGTATCCCTGAGCTTGAAGAAACTCTTGGCTAGACCTTGTGCTACTTTTGTGCTTCGATCTGGCCTAGCTCCTCTGTGCACAGCAATACAACGCCATAAACACAAGTTATCTCTATAGGTATCCAGTGCCACCATTGCTTGTCCTCTCGCTGCGTGTGCGCGATTGCGCAGCCAGTCTGGTAATGGGCCTGTCCCTATCAGAGGTTGACGGTCAAGCACAACCTTTATATCAACAGCATGGTAGTGGTCGAAGATCCATTTTGTGTCTGGTCTTTCGATTCTATCTACTTCCAGACGTTCAGACTCCCTTTCCCTCAGCCATTTTTCCGCGTCTTTTAGTTTCTTTATCCATCGGGAGCCTTTTTCATTTTGGTAGAAGGTAAGAAAGGTTCCGTCTTCAATGTTGCGCAAATTAAATGCAAAAACGTACCTTATGTAAAATGATGTTCTTACGTTCTTTCTTATTTTTTCCATGAATTTTGCTGTTTGGTCTCTTTCCAGATTCTTTTTGAAGCGCCACCGAATATAACGCCTACCTTTTTTCTTCTCTACACCCTCAGTTGTTTCGTCCTTGTACCTATCCTCAACCTCATTCTGGTAGTCTGCCACATTTCTTATGTTTTGCGGGTGGATGGGATCAAACTCCCTCTGAAGTTTAAACTGTCTAATTATTTTTTGTCTTCTGTTCCTTTTTCTTGGTGGTGCTATTGGTTGGTAAGGTTTTGGTCGCAAAGGTGGTTTTAATCGCTTCTTTATTTCTTCTGGGATTGGTTCTTCCAGCACATTCCTTATTATCTTTTTAACAGCAGGGACGTTTTCTGAAAGTAATTGCGATAAATAGCGCAACACTTCCGGGTCTATTCTCACAAGTTCTTGTTCGAGAGATTCGAGGTCTACATTTTCAAGAGATTCGAAGTCTATTTCGTCCATTGTATATTATAGAAAAATATTTTTTAATAATTAATTATTATAACCTAATTGAAAAACTTTTATACTGCACGGTGTCAATTCTCTAATTGCTTGTCCCCGCCTGGGGTTTCACTCCCTTTCGCTCCCTTTCATTTCCTTAGTAGTATAGTCGGTATTAATCAAATACTACCATGGGTTGGCCTTGAAACGTTTTAAACGTCCTATAATCAAACCTAAAACGACCTACGCGAGCTATGTGAGCGTAGGTCGCTTTAGGTTTTGATTATAGGACGTTTAAAACGTTTCAAGTTCCGCCCCCAACCCATGGTGGTATTTGATTAATACCGACTATACTACTTGACTAATTGTCAATAAAAAGTTTTATTGACAATTTCCCCCAATAAATGTCAAAACGAAACTTCAAGTAGTGGGTCTTAATGAGGTTAGCCGTAGGCCTTCGGCGTAACAGTCGTTGGCCGAAAAAAAATGTTAACCGTAAAAAGAAAATTCTAGCCACGAAAGCAGAAGTCTCAGGATTTCGTGACAGGACTTTCACTTGTCTTGGTACCGAGAAGTGTTAGATTTGCTCCAAGTCGTTCGCTTTTTCTTTGTGTCAACAGAACTACTGCATTTGAATTGATCATTCTCGTCCCCAGAGCCCGCGATCCTTCTGGTCTCCATCAGGGTTCGAGAACTCTGACCGTTCCCAATTTCTGAGCATTAGCATGAACATGCACAGGGTTCACGTTCTGTATCTTTAAGCCAATCAGATTTGTCAGATTTGACAATGAGTCCGTGAATCGCGGACTTGCGGTGTTGGAGGCGGAAAGAGGTCTCGATTCCTGGCGCAGAGCAGAAGGATCGAGTTACTTTTTGCCTCCGTTTGAAAACGAGTCTACGTGCGAAGCCATTCATATGAAAATGCCTTCCACCTTCACGTCCCGTCCATTTTCATGCAAATCAAACCTCTTTTTATTTGAATGGTTTCGCACGAAGACTCGTTTTGAATCTGAGGCAAAAGGCAACTCGGAGATGGCCTATAGACCTTTTGCGCTTGGGCGATTTGTTGCCCCATTTACAGACCATTTGATGATACTCTTGAGAATTCTTGCTCTCTTGAGAATAGTCGCGTGTATATGGATGAATAAATTTTATGTGGATAAAAGAAAAATCTTCTAGAGAATATCACGTGTCTGTAATGGGAAAACAAACCACCCAAGCGAAGAAGGTCTATTGATCGCTTACAAAAAAGGATACAAAATCGCGCATTGAAGTGTTCGCGCGCAAAACGCAGGATTTCCAGAAATGGCTCGTTCAACGATCAGATGCAATTTTTGATTTTTAAGCCAGACTGTGCGCCCTCCTTAACCAGCGGTCTTTTGCGAATCAAACGAGCGAGCAACTTGGAGCAAGTGCCGTAGCATTCTCGTCCCCAGAGCTACTCGTTTTATTTGTGCCGATACGAGTAGCTCTGCACGCAGGAATTAATTCGAATTTTTTCATTGGTTGATGAAGAATGAATGCGCACCACGAAACAAAATCTTACGCTACTACGCACTGCACTCTGCTTCCGGACCGGAAATTAGCAGGAAAAAGATTTCTTAGAAAACGTATGGCGACCGGCAATCAATGAATCGCACGAAACTGTTATCGATACGTGGCTGTTGCGAAGAAGCAGGAGATGACCTGTGTGAGTCCCTGTGTGAGCTAGGTTTCAAACGTTTAGCACTGTCAGCAGATTTAAAATCTGTCTTCGATCTTCCAAACTGCTGTAGGCGGTATGTTTTTAAAAACTCGTGTTTTGATTTTGCCATTGATTGATTTCGTGGAATATTGAAGCCTTGAGAGTCTGACAAAGTATAGAAATTCAACAGAACTCTACTCTATCACGTCTCCCAAAATCAAAATCCCTTTTTCTGCCCCCATACAATGTTGAATGTTGTTCTGTACACTCTGTTGTCGTTGCATGGTCTTGATCAGTTGATGTTGCAAAAGGGTTTGTATTGATCTTGAAATTGTTTCTATTATCGTGCAAACTTGCACTGTGGATTATATATATTACCTTGAATGCTTACAGAATTACATTGTGCAATATATATCGGATTGTTAAATAGATTATTTTACAAGTATGTTTATCAGCATACTTGATTGAAGATTTATGTGGAACATATATACGAAAACATTTCTTACATGTTCAGCAGACCACCACCATCATTTCAAGACTTTCAACTCAGTAAGCTTTATCAGTGTTAAATAAAAAAAAAATATACAGCTGTGAGTTGAGTGTTCATAGTAAGAACAAGGAATATCAAAGTGCACGGTAGTTGTTAAAAATGTCCAGGGAAAAAAAATATATATATATTTTTGGTTCCATCATGGAACCACTTACTTGTTTTCCAACATTACTTACCCGGTATACTGTGGAGGTGTAACACAGTTTATGTCTTCAAAGACTGTGGGCATCTGCAGGAACTGGCATAATTTGGCCTCTGCACCACTTGGCATAAAGGGGGACAGGTGAAGGAAGGAAATTGGCATTGTTTCATTTTATATTCATGTATATATTTAATAAGATTTAAAACAAACAAGTGCTCTTGAGAGTAACCTTGACAATTCTAGAGTTATTAAAGGCTGCATTTGCCCCAGTGACCCTGTTCACCTTGATTTATTTAGTGCTGCATTGACATATTAATCTATATCTGATGTCAAATCAGGTCACTTACAAACCTCTTTGCTATTCTCCCAATATTTGAGATCAGATGTTTGCAGTGGAGTTGAAGCACAAAAACTGAGAATAACCAGACCCTGTCAATTGCAAGCCAAGGGCATAGTGCTGCATAATCTTTTATAGTAGTGCTGCCTTATGACCATTCATAATATTTTTGGGGAAAGGGATGGTTCATGGGTAAAATGGGTCAGGTTTCCCCTATGTTTTCTCGCAAAATAGAAAATTCATAGGTTCACCTTTCCGAAGTGAAGGGGCATTTTTTGTCCCCTGCATTTCAGTGTATTGATAACCTAAGAAATAAGAAAGTGGGCTCTGGAGTAACATGAAGACTTGCGTTGCCATCTGTGAACAGATGATTATTTTCATTTAATCTAACAAAATGATACCAAATGTTTCAAAATATATCCTGTTAACCCTGTTTCCTCTTAAATAATTTTTACAACAGCAGCTCACTACAGATTTAAGAATTTAATTTTATTGTAAATTAAGTATTTGCTGTCTCAGTATTTAGGTGGAGTGCACACAATTTTTATAAATTGCCAAGTAATATTGCACTGGCATATAAGTCAAAATTAATGAACATCTGTCAGAAAGGTTTTGCAGTTACCAAGTGATTGTTATCTCAAGTGCCCCCTTCAGGGTCATCCTGAAAAAGTAGAAAAAAGTCAAGTTCTTGAACTGATTTCTCACCCATTCCTATGCACAATAATTATTCAGTACAAATACTGACTCCTCTTCATTGTGAGTGGTCCTCTTTCCCATAATTTATTGAGCTTATAAGTTATAGCCCAGTCTGAGTCCTAAATCTTTCGTAGCAAAATATTTTTGCATGAAGTATATGGTTCAAAATAGCACTGGCAAATCTGAAGGAGGTTCTAATTCTTTTGGGGTGATGAAAAATATTTTAACATTTTTACTCATATTAAAAAACACACAGAAAACAGATCCGCTTTCAATCCCTCCTCCTTGAAATTAATATTTCCCAGTTTGATTTTCCCTTCACTTTAATTATAAAATTTAAAACATAAGGAAAGAAAATCAATCTTAATTCAAAGGGAAGGCATTCTTGTGGAACTACGAATCACAATTAGAAGACAAGATTTTCAAAATATGCAATGCCATAACACTGATATTATATTTTCTTTGCAATATCTTTAATTTTATACAGTGCTAAATCTATCCACTCAATTAACGAACACGTCTAAAGTGGCGTTTCAAAAACACTCGAAGGCGACTGAGATTGTCCGCTTTTAACAATCTTGTTATATGGAACAGTACGATTTTCTAGAATTCAACATCAACATACAAAATTCATCTGATATTTGTACTTCTTTCATACCTGATTATAGAAAATTGGACGTTTCGACATCCGTTGATAAAACACACAAAAAAAATACCGCTTCTGCACGGCAACGACGACTAAGGCAGCTTTCTGTTCACTTTTCAGATCGCTTTAATTCTCGATCGTTCAGCATAAATGAAAATCAACGACTCTTTTGATCGCTTTGTTGACGTCTTTTCACGATCAGCCATTACAATAAACTCTCTACCCTCCCCCTCCCTCAGGATTAACATGTGAGCATGAGCAGTTGTGTTGAAAGCTACTACACATGCGCTAACGGATGTCAGAAAATTTCTGACATCCGGTAGTGGCTGCGACCAGAGCCCTCCGTTTCGCCGACCACGTGACCAAAAGAAACGGAGAGCTCTGGGGACGAGAATGGTGCCGTAGCACATTGTAATTCATAGCACTTGCTCCAAGTTGCTTCCTCGTTTGATTCGCAAAAGACCACTGGATAAGGAGGGTGCACAGTCTGGCTTGGAAATCAAAAATTGCTACTGTTCGCGGAACGAGCCATTCCTAGAATTGAATAGTGCGCTTCGCGCGCGAACACTTCAACGCGCGATTTTGTTTCCTTATTTGTAAGTGATCAATTCACAGTCTCGTCTCCAGATGCCGCGATCCTTCTCGTCTGCGCCAGGAATCAAGATATCTGGCCGCCTCCAAAACCGTTAGTCCGCGATTTACGGACTCATTGCCAAATCTGGCAAATCTGACTGGCTGAAAGATACAGAACGAGTGCTCTGCGCATGTTAATGCTCAGAAATTTGAGTTCTCGATCCCTGATGGAGACCAGAAGGATAGCGGGCTCTGGGGGCCAGAATGATTAATTCAAATAACTCTGTTGGCACAAAGAAAAAGCGAACGACTAGCAGCAAATGTAACACTTCTAGCTTGGTACCAAAACACGTAAAAGTCTTGACAAGAAATCCTGAGACTTTCACTTTTGCGGCTAGAACTTTCTTTTTACGATTAACATTTTTTTTTTCGGCCAACGACTGTTACGCATAAGACTTAATTTTTTGGTCGCTTTACGGCTAACGGCTAACCTCATTAAGATCCACTACTTAACGACGTTTCGTTTTGATATATACTTCGGCTTAGTTTTAGGATTATTTTTTTTTTCGACATTTATAGGGGGAAATTAATTTGTCACCCTCCTCCCCCCCCTCGCCTCCCACCCCGCTCCCGTGAATTCCAATGATCCGCCATGTAACTGAGTACGTACAAAACAGAGGTGGACTAGATAGATTTTATCACGACATTTTAATATAAAACTTTTTATTGACAAAAATTGTCAGGTACCTCAGACATTTTAAGGATGAGCTGAGAGAGCAGTTTGAAAATGTAGATAACTTGCCCGCTTTTAATTGAATTAGAGTGAAACCAAAAGCCTAGCAAACAAACACTGTGTTACCGGCCGCAGCGTGGGAAATGAAAATAATAACTCACCGTGAGCAAAACTGAAACGCTTTTACATAGTCTGAAAGGCATCTTTGCTCAGGTAAGAAACATTTCTTTGCCTTGTAAAATAATTTTTAAGGAAAAAAGTTTTCTGGAATTACAGATAGCAAAATGTCGCTTTCGCGGAGCTAATTTGCATATTGATATTTATCGTTGTTTCTTTTGAAAATCCTGCAACAACGGTAGATTTTTTTCTCAAACGACGGCTAAATCTACAGATATTATTTATTTGCATGCCACAGTGTGGTGTTTAGTGGTAGTGATCGTATCTATAGGCGTTCCCTGTAAAGAAATCGGACCGTCGTTATCTTTGGTTTTAATCAAAATGGCGAAAATTTGGGAAAATCTTGCTGCTCTGTACGGCGCGAAGTGCAGAGTGCCCACAAATTTTATTCGATAGGTTTCTTGACTGGTATTAGTACCTTCGAGATACAATAGACTTGACTTCTGATCAGGTCCCACATTCGAGAAAATCACTTTCAACTACAGGTATGTTACGTGTCACGTATTCCTGAGTCCGTTAGGAAGTGTTTTTGAAAATTCATAACTCAGTCAGAATTTTATAGAATACAATTATTTAACCGTTAAAGTATAGAAGAGACATAAAACCTTGATATAGAAAATATTCAGCTTGTTTGGTTAAGGAAATACGATTTGGCAGCGACCGACATTTAATGCTAAATTATGGAGTCTTTCAATGCAAATTGGGTGGTTTTGAGGTTGCAGTGAAAACCGCCTCGCAAAAAATAAAAATAAAAGATTTGATCCAAATAAATGTGATATTTGTTCATGGGATATAATGGTCGACTTTCACTGAAAATATTAGAGAAATCGGTGAAGGTCCAAAATTTGCCTTATCCGCTGTTACGCGGACAGCCTCTTAATTAGTGTACAGAAAACGTTATAAATATTTGTTTTGCGCCGACGTGCGTACGTGAGGAACCCAATAAAATGCACTCGTCAAATTCAATTTTAGAACCTGTCAGTGACAGGCTGTCACAGGAAAGAAAATTCAGACGGGACCACGAAATATATTGACGTCGCTTTCGTCAACAAAACCATGAGAGGTTTTTAACCATAAGCGATTAAAATTTATTTTGTACCTATATGGGCCACTGTATAAGCTTAGAAATATAGTGTGGCTACCTATTTACAACAACATAAATATTTGCATCATTAAATGGGTACTCGGAAAAAAACCAATAACCCAGATGGGATTTGAACCCACGACCCTCCGTGATCTAGTCGGATGCTCTAACCACTGAGCTACTGGAGACTCTATGGTGAGCAAGGGTCAGATGTGGATATATGACTAGAACCGCATCACGCGGTCACATAGTCAATTAATCAGGACAGATACAAATGACTCATAACTGCATCACGCAGTCACATTAAGGCATATCTGAGATGCAACCATCCATCCACCAAATGAGTCTAGAAGAAATACAACAACATAAATATTTGCATCATTAAATGGGTACTCGGAAAAAAACCGAGCACCAGATGGGATTTGAACCCACGACCCTCCGTGATCTAGTCGGATGCTCTAACCACTGAGCTACTGGAGACTCTATGGTAGCAAGGGTCAGATGTGGATATATGACTAGAACCGCATCACGCGGTCACATAGTCAATTAATCAGGACAGATACAAATGACTCATAACTGACTTCAAATCCCATCTGGTGCTCGGTTTTTTTCCGAGTACCCATTTAATGATGCAAATATTTATGTTGTTGTATTTCTTCTAGACTCATTTGGTGGCTACCTATTTAGTAATGAAATTAATAAATTGGAGCTCCGCTTTTAGGCCTGCATAAATCTATATATTATATAAATAGATAATTAAACAACTTCAATTATTTATATAAATTTATTGATTTGTTGCCTGAGGCAAAGCAGTTTCCAGGGCATCACTGGCGGCCCGAGAGAGCTTGAGTTATCGCTAACGACAGAGTTTGGCGATCCGCCATTATAATAAGCTCCTTGCTTGGCGTACGGTTCTTGCATTTGATCACGTGACTGAGGTGAAATTCATTATATATAAGCAACGCTTATTCAATAGGTGAGATGAATTTTCATGATTAGTAAAAAATGAAATTACACCTGCAGTAAATCGCTTATTTGTAATAAATTTACACTCGGCGAGATGAAATTTCATTATTTATAAATAATGAATTTACACGCCCGGTAAAGCTTGTTATTTATAAATAATCGTTTTACTCTGATTTGCCGAACTTTATAATATGCAAATAAATATTTTAGAGCTTTATAAATAATTGAAGTTGTTTAGTTATTTATTTATATGTAATTACTTTATCGGAAAAGATTATTTATAAATCAGGACGTCCCTAAAATAATTGTTTACATATTATCCGACAAGGACTTGTGTCTTATTTATAAATAAATTGTCTGATATTTGCAATTATTTATATAAAAGGGAAAAAATGGCTCGAATTTGGTCTCAGTAATAAATTTACAAACGGCGCCCCGTAAATTGCCGCATAGTTTGCTGTTGCCGTTCCTGTATTGTAATATAAAGTCATGACGTAATCTTGTTAGATATTTGCTGAAGAAGTAAATCCGGTCTAAAATATGTTATCTAGTCTTATTATATCAAGTTCTGATTAGGATCGGAGACCGCAAGCGCGGAATCCACGCAAAGCCGTGATATGAACCGTCTGGGTCTAATTTTAGAACAAATTGGACTGATTCCCTGCGTGTGACGCACCCGAACTCGCAAATGCACATCATCTTCTGGTGTGGTTTGACTGTTTCAAAAAAAAAACAAAAAAAAAAAAACGCGAAGACCTGTGCAGTGTTACGTGTGTTGGTAACAGATTGCTTTTAGAAAGATACTTGAACAACAAAATAAAGATTGTAAGTATTAGCAGGCGAGAGGCGAAATTATTCCGCGGTGAAAACACTACGCGGTAAATACGGCATTTAGTTTACATTTTTACGTTTTACATCCATTTCAGATCTCCAGACTAGCACATTAGGCGAAACATGCATTTCTAACTTTAGCTATATCAAACAAACTTGGATATTTTGTAAAAGTTCTAAAATCACCATCTACACCGTACATATTTAAAGGAACGGATCGGACAACCGTGGCTAACGTATACAAATACCGATCGAAATATGACCCTAGAAAACCTTATTATAGGAAATTAACGCTACTGTTAATTAAGGTATTGGAAATCAACGCGACGTGAAGGAAAAATTTACTGTCCAATAAAGGAAATTAACGCGACCTCGCAAAGAAATGGAACTTGTAGAGACAACTGGAACAAATTTATTGTAACAAGGACTCAAACAAATCTTGCTACTTCAAGCGTTCTTTTCAGCGCCAACGATACCGGTGGATCTCCACCCTGATAAAACAGTGCTTAAAAAAATCCAAATTGCAAAAAACAACTGAAGCTTGAAAATACACAATCGCACCCCTACCAAGTCAAGAAGCAAAAAACATAACGAAAGTAAAGGCTCCCTAGCTCTTCCCTTACTTCCCCCACAAAAAAAAAAAAAAAGAGTTTATTTGATAATCCCTGAATTGGCCTTAGGATGACGTGGGGTACGAATTTCCTTTCAAACTGTTGCGTGTTGACATAACCGAAACTATTATTATCCGTTATATAGTGTAGGGTTACAAACGAGTCATAGCGAGTCGCGTTCGACTTCTCTTGGTCAACATCACGCTTACAAAATGTCTTTGAAAGATCCTACTTTTCCACTGAGCCCGGGCACAGTGTTGTCTGTGTTTTGTTTGCTTCTTTACTCCGCTGGATTCATTAGAAACGAGCTGAAGTTTACTGATCACGATCAAAGGTTGGCAGCTGTCGAGGAAGTCATTCCTCGGCTGAAGGAGCGAAGTGGCGAAATGGCGAAGACTTCGAATGAAGGTAGCATGTTTCTGGCATCTTTAAAAGTTTGCAGGGGTAAAGAGACCTCATTTTTCTGCAATCTTCTGTCAAAGTTGATCTTCGTTTAGTTTTCTTAGGTATTCTGTAGTATAAAAAGCAAAAAGCCGAGGGCTTTTTGGTCTTGTTTCGCTGGTAAACGATATTGGCTGGCGTTCAATGTGGTTAAAAATACATTAGCCAATTCTTGAAATTCCATGCTTCTCTTCGGGTTGTCATATGATGATGAGCAAAACATATTTAATGAAATATTTCAGCTCTGTTGACCTTAGATCCTTTACTGTTTGATAACCTTTTTTTTTTTTTTTTTTTTTTTTTTTTGAATAATACTTGTCAGGCACACTTTCGTAGAAATGACTTGGGGTTTTCATTTGAAAACAAATATGCTTGTATTTCACAGAATAGCTTGACAAAATATGTTCAATTTAGAACAAAATAACGCTAAAAAGGCCTGTCGCGTGCCTCAATTTTGCTGTGATTGTTTATGGCACTTAAAGGGAACTAAAAGTGTTATAACAATTAACAATACTTCATTTTCTTCAGAACCAGTCATATAATCCATATACAATAGACCAATAACATTTGCAAATCGCAATCCTTCTGTTAATTGACTTCAGACATCGTACTTTTACGGCTTCGAGGCAGTCATCTTTGGACTACGCATTTTGACGTTATGACGTTATCCATGACGTTATGCAGCTCCCGATCGCGCGAAGTTTTTAAAAATATGTTTCTCTCAAAAACATGCAAAAGGTCATTAGAAATATGCCGCATTGATATGTCTGTTGCGGCTCCGGACGAAATAAGTTATATGACTGATTCTGAAGAAAATAAAGTATTATTGGTCATTATTGTTACAACACTTTTGGCCATAAAAGACTTTTCCAGAAAAGGGGATCGATGTGTGCGCGATTGACACAAGCGCAACATAACATGATGATATATTATTAACCGATCTTATAATTTTCTAGTCTCCTCTATATGCTGATAAACTACATTGTCTTTTAGATAAGACCGTCATAAACCAGAGCTTTTCTAGAGATTAGACTAAAGACTGATAAACTACACAGTCTTTTGGTGCGCGCGTGAGCTGAATTCTGATTCTGAGATTCTACAAGTACTTAGTAATTCACTTTTTGTTTCGCCTCCCACAGAGCGGGACACAGACAGAAACGCAAGCCTCCGAAGATTCAAACGAGTGATTTCAAGTACTACTACTTCTAATGATTCAGCCTACATAAAAGAAGTCTTGGAAGAAATGTTAACTACCAGTTTAAAAATTTGCAAAACACAAAGAAACTTCAACGTTTGCCCACGTGGACGGCCGGGACATCCCGGGAGAGCGGGAAACAAGGGCGATAAAGGCAACGAAGGAAGGAGGGGTAGGAAAGGTTCGCAAGGAGTTATGGGACCGCCTGGTAGAAGTGGAAAACAAGGAATTATGGGACCACCTGGAATGCGAGGAGAAAAAGGAATTAAAGGGGACATCGGGCCACCGGGTGTCCCAGGGATTAAAGGTGAACCAGGAGAATCCATTTCTCCACCGAAAGTGACAATTTCTCCTTCGCAACAGATTGTCAACGAAAGCAATACTGCTGCTCTCTTTTGCTCTGTTTCTGGGAATCCAACAGCTCAAATATCCTGGACCAGGGTGGATGGATCTTTGCCTAGCAGCAGAACCAAAGTGACGTCAAATGGCCTGATGCAGATTGCTGATGTTCGGCTAGAGGATGCCGGGAAATATAAATGTGAGGCACGAAACCTTCTGGGCAAGGATGAAAGAGCAGCAAGTCTTGTTGTACAAAGTAGGTTATATAAATGCCTATTGTATATCTTACTTAATCGTTAGTCCTCGACCAGTTATCTTCTTAGAGCTCTCTAGTTGCCAGTCTTGCCAAACTGACAGATGAATTAACCAAGGCTCCCCGTTGCCTAATACTTTTTTTGTGTGTGTTCGAGTGGAAACTGCAACAAAAACAAAGGCGCACAAAACATTTTATTTGCAAAGATATTTTCCCAACGCGGCGTTTGAATTTCTTGATATTTCTTTCGCGTTACTTCCGCCTTTGTAAGAGAAGAAAGAACACAAGAAAACCACATAATTTGATAATGTCTTAAACTTGTTTCACTGACAGGTAAACCAAAGGTTACTCTCTCGCCTGGCCCGTCCTACGTTGAGAAGGACAAAAACGTCATTTTGCCAGTATGTCACGTGACGAGCTTTCCTCCAGCGGTGATCACGTGGTCTGAGGTACGTGGCCAACTGGTGCAATCCAGAGCTGTTGTTAAAGAAGGACAGCTGTCAATATTGAAAGCTCAGAAGAAAGATTCTGGTTTGTATGAATGCAAAGCGTCAAATAACTTAGGAGAAGACTCAGCCATTACTCAACTCGTTGTTGTGGAACTGCCACATTTTACAGTCAGTCCACCTGCGAAGCTCGAAGTTTTCAACAGCCAAAATATTACAGTCCCTTGTCAGGCTACTGGGGACCCTAAACCCACGGTCTCGTGGATGAAAGAAAACGGCGCGCTACCTTCTGGGAGATCAAAAGTTAATGTGGATGGAACAGTTCAAATCTGGAACATTAAAGAGGAGGACTCGGGGAGATATACTTGTATGGCGTTGTCAGCGGTCGTGTTTAAGGCGTTTTCAGCAATGATCCTGATTGTTAGAGGTAGGAAATTTTTGATCTTTTTTGCTATTCTGAACATTCACCAATAGTTACGACAATGTAACTTCAGTTTGTTATCCTTGAAGGAGCTACGTCACGGGGATTTCGCAGATTGTTGGTCTAAACTGTTCTGAAATAAGTGGTAGGCAACTTAAGCCATGAAAAACATTATCTTTGAACATCATCAAAGGAAGACATAACCTTGCTTTGCGAAGAGAAATCAAACCACCGCTTTCACCGACACTGACACACTAGAGCATGCTAAACTTTGACTGAACTCAACTCAAAGAGAAGTACATGTTACCGCATTTTTCCCGTGTATCCGGTCGTACTGGTGGATGACTGATATATGTTTTGAAAGTACAGGGCAAATGTAGATAGATACTCGATTCAGAACCGAAATATTCTAGTTTGTATACGCGATTGAGGTTTCGATAAAAAATCGATTTATCAGGGAAAGAACAATAACAGTTTAACGCCAGTAGCTCGAGGTAGCAGAATGTCTCGCATTCAAAATTAAGGTGGCTCCATATAGTTTTATAACCACGCGCGCGCTGATGACGCAAGCTCAGGCAAAAGTTTTTAACCACGGATTTGAGTTAAACATTTCAAAGGAAATCTTTGTCCGCAAAAGAATTTTAAGAACAGACAATGCTGTTTAAGCTTCCAAATTATATGAGGTTGTAATTTTCATCATGGAATTGCATAAAACGCCCAGTAAACGCTGTAAGCGAGTCTAGTGGTTTCAACGTTGACGCATGCTCAAATAGCGATCTTGGCGAATTTCTATTCCATTACGTAATTGTTACAAATTTTGGGGACTAAAATGGCAACTTTCGTCTAACTTTTCTCGCGTTTCCTTCGGTGAAATTTCGTAAAATTTGCCAGGGAGGTTATAATTATTTTGCTTTACATGGCATTCGTTTTTTTACGAAAATCTATAAGACCAGTTTTTACGCAGAGGGGAAAAACACAAATTTGCAAATAACAAAGAAGCTGCCTTTACAACCCCCACCTTTTTTCTGTTTAAAATATTTTTTTCCGATAGTATCCATGTACTGTGTAAATTTTGGAAGATTTCACGGAAGGAAATAGAAGAAAATTGCAATTAAAGCCACATAAACGCTCCAAGTCGCATTTGTTTGGGTACTCTTAATTCACAACTTAAACCCAATATTTTAACAGAAATGGTTGTAGAACACTATTTTATCCTTGCTTATTGTATTTGATAAGTTTGAGCGAACTGGGAGTGAAAACAAATGCAACACTAGTGAAAACAAATATAACACTAGCGCGCGCCACATCCATGTTATTACCGTATGAAGCCACCTTAAGAATAATTCAAATCGAACTTATCGATCGCCGATTAAACTCAATCATCGAACAAAAAAAAAAAAACAGACTCACAAAATTAAAAGTCGTATGTTTCATTTTGCTCGAGGACCAAAGAAAGTCACTTTCGCTTTGTCTTTGCGAAGACTGCTTTTGGCAAATGCCGTAGCAAAGATAAGAAACGCTGATAAATCACTGTACATATCGTGATATATAGTCACCGTATTCGTGTAATTTACGGCATTTCTCCTGTTATTCAGTATGTGGACCTATAGGTGTAACGGACAGGAACACAATGCCAGATGCTAGAATGACGGCAAGTTCATTTGCACATAGTAAATATTATCCATACTATGGCCGACTGAATGAGCAGAGGGGAAATGGAGCTTGGGGTCCAAATAATAAATATGACAGAACACAGTATCTTCAAGTTGATATGGGGGCGGTGCTCTCTGTTTGTGCAGTGGCAACACAAGGAACAAGAGGATACGGCGAATGGACCACCAGCTACAAAGTGCATTTTTCTACAGATGGGGTCACTTGGAACGCCTACAAACAAAGGAATGGTAACAATGTAAGACAATTTCATTAACTGAAAATGTTTTTGTAGCTACCAGCGAACAGTGCTTCCACTTTTAGTTATAAATTTTTAGATTATAGTTGAGTTGCTGGTGTTAATTTAATGGTTGTATGGCTTAGTGGGTGGATTTCTGAACGTGAGGCTATTTAAAATTTACTAAAAAAACTTAATCATATCTCATCATTTGTGAGCTTATATCTAGTATTTTATTTTAGTTTCTTTTCTTTTATTTGCAGGTGTTCTCAGGCAACACCGATCAGAATAGCATTGTGAAGCATTCACTCAGTACTGACGTCAAAGCCAGATTTGTTCGGTTTTATCCTGTCACGTACTACCGCTGGCCTTGTTTGAGAGTTGAAATATTTGTGTTAAAATAATGTGATAATCGATTTGCTTGTTAACTAGAATCGATTATAACAGAACCTTTTGGAACAAAGATTGACATGACAAGCCACGTCAACTGAATATGACGGGAATCATAAGTTATCCTTGCAATAAATTTAAACAAATTAATATTTCAGCTTTCAAGCACCAACTTCACCTGAGCCGATTTTTGTGTAATCCGAAATCATGTCTTGATTCCGGAAGATTTTTTATTAATTACAAAAAGAGATGCTTTTCATTTTGGAATTTTTAGTGAAGTTTTAGACCACCAATGCAATTTCATGACAGTTGTCTTGACCGAATTAAATTATATTTTGTGGCTTCAATTGTTTCGAAATTTGAAAACGGTTTAGAGGCAACGTAAAGGTTCGGTTCACTGTGTGCTTTTTCCATGTACCTGAATATATTGTAAATACTGCACTTCACGATATAAAATTTTCATTGCACGATTTATACAGTTGATGCAAATTCAAGTGATTACGGGCTACGACCAGAAAATAGCTTCCGTCATTAATTCGGAGAGTGATTTGGAAATTAGCAAATTTGCAGGTAACAAATTGTATAGGAGAAATACATACGGCTACCACCTAATATCCGGAGTAATATGTACTAAAATGAATATTGTGCTTATTAACCTATACTGGAGAAAGTAGATTGAAAAAGGTTTCACTGTAATGTCTTCACTACTTCCGTCGGGGAAGGGCACATCTTTGCTGGATTTTACTGGCGGTTGCTACTGTTTAACTCGAGTTAAGACCAATACATAAACCTTAGCTACAGTAATTCATTTTCATTTTTTTTTTAACAAAAGGTAAACGCCATAGCGTATACTATTGTGTTATGGATGCACGCTGGAGGTTCGTAAGCACGAAAGAGGCGTTAGGTCGCTCGCAAACTTCCCAAGTGCATCCATTTAACAAATAGATTTCATTTTGCCGTGCGTCTGTTCAGTTATAGATCACAGATGACGTCAAAATGCGCTAAGAACAAAAAAGTGGTCCGCGAGCCGCTAGGCGAGTGGGTCACTAATGTTCTTACCACATTTTGACGTCTTCTGTAATATATAACTAAACAAACGCACCGCAAAATGGAATCTATTTGTTTTCTACAATAACACAAGACTTCTGTACTACCGGTGAGCCGAGGTTGTTTTCATTTCGAGATAGTTTTCCGTAATCACGAAGCACTGTTAAACCGATTTTAAAATACGCAATATGAAGGACAAACAAAATGTCAACGAAAGAAACTGACCTTTATTCCATTTGTAATCTGTAAGCTTTAACTAAGGTAAGCGTTCAACGGCTTTCAACCGCCATTCCTGGATTTCCCGTAGCGTCTTCAAACTACTCGAGCATCGGACAAACACATACAACTTTCGATAGTTTTTCAAATCAGTCACTGTGTGGCTGCTTGTAAGTCACTCGACCAGAAGAGTTTCAAAAAAACCCCCCAAAACGACGTTTATTCACAGGTAAGATAGGTTGTTCTGCACATGTAGATTCTTGAATATAAACTGGATTACCCGAGATAACAATCTGTGGGGAAGAACCGGACTGAAATAAGCTTAAGTTCTCAGCACATCACTAAAATGATTTACAACATTGAGCGGAAAGTTCAACGAACAGTTTCTTACCGTTTAGGCCTTTTACAACACGTGACACGGTCCGATGGAAAACGATTTGCTTTCACCAATACATATTTATAAGAGCACCACGCGATGCGAAAACAAAATGGCGGTAAGTAAAACCAGCGAGCGGTCGCTAAGCTGCGTAGATAACCGCTGACCGTAAACTGGCTGAACTGCGGCCACATGGCTCCCGTAATTGTTTTCTGACAATTATTTAAACCTTAGCAAAATTAATCAACAGTCACTTGTAAATAAAAAAGAATATCCATGTCCATGGTTCACTTAGTCTCTCTCACTGAACATCTGGCTCCTTGATGGGGAATTCCCCGGTCTTTGTATTGCTCTCAACGGAAAGCAACTATGACTCATCACACGGTAACAGCAGGACCAATTTGTGGATTGGTCTGTCCAAGAGCGAAGGAGGCTTCTGTCGTCTCCCTTGGTTGTCAAGCTCTCCGTCAGCCTTTAGAATTCTGACTTTCCTAACATAACCATCTTCACTGGGGTAGACTTCAACGACCTTGGCGAGTGGCCACTGGTTACGTGGCCCTTCACCTTCCTTGGATATCACTATGTCTCCCACCATCAGGTTCCGCGTTGGGCACATCCACTTACTACGGGACTGCAGGTTCTGGAGAAACTCATAACGCCACCTAGCCCAGAATTGATTGGCAAGATACTGCACTCTACGCCACCATTTACGACAATATAGATCTGCTCGCTGGAAGTTACCAGGCGGTGGAAGCACAACTTTCTGCTTTAGGGTGAGCAGATGATTTGGCGTTAGAGGTTCTGGTGCCTCTGGATCGTTCAGGTTGTTGACTGAGAGTGGCCTGGAATTCACTATACACTCTACTTCCGTCATAAGGGTTCTGAACACTTCGTCGTCCAGCTGGGTGCCAGCACTGACAAGTAGAGTTTCCAATGCACTACGAACTGTCCGTATGAGACGCTCCCATACCCCACCCATATGACTTGAATGTGGTACATTCATCTGAAATGGTATCCATTCACTTCTTCTGCTTGCCATGCAGGTAAATATGACGCCATAACGCTTTACTTCACTTCTTCTCTCTTTGATACGAAAGGGACCGAAGAAGTCGACAGCACAGTACGAGAATGGAAGCGAAGACTCAACTCGGTCAATAGGCAAGTCTGCCATCTTCTGAGATTGCAGGTGACGACGCAACTTTCTGCAGGTTACACACTGTGATATACAGTTCGACACGGCTGAAGAACCACCAACTACCCAATAACCTCTCTGGCGTAATTCATTTTGGGTGATTCCTCTTCCCATGTGGTTCACCTTGGCGTGATAGAACTTGTTCAACAAATCAGTAATTGGACTCTTCCGTGGAAGTATTACTGGATGCTTTGTTGCAACTGGAAGGTTGGCTCGTTTGATGCGACCGCCTACTCGGATAAGACCATCGTCGTCAAGGAATGGATCTAGACGGTACAAACAACTGGACATCTTGATAGTTTGATTTCTCTGTCTTGCTGACTCTCTAGTTGATACTTCTCCAACCACTTTAAGTTTCTCTAGAACTTGAATTTCTTCATGGAAATGTTCACGTTGAACAATCTTCAGGACTTCCTTTTCAGCAAACTGGTACTCCGTCAGTGAAACAGCTGCTTTTGGCAAGGGTCTAGCGCACTTCGTACTTGCTTGATTGTTCAACTTAACTTTTCTGTTTGTCAGTTTTGACTTGAGTTGCAGGCACAAGGCAACAACCTTCAGAAGGCGCCACCAGCTTGATACATGAGCTAAGCGGTCCGACGTGAACAAATCAGGGCAGTAAGTAGCCGTACTTTCTACACGAGACATGAAGACATTTCCTTTCTTTACTTCCGGATCGTCCTCTTTAACTTGAATCTCTTTCTTCTTTTGAGGCTGGAAGACTCCTTCTTTCCAAAGAAACGCTGGCCCCATTAACCACCTGGAACCTTGCAACAACTGTGAAGCGGTAAGACCACGAGATGCATGATCTGCTGGATTGCTTTCTGTGTCAATATACTGCCAAGAACTTGGGTTTGTGAGATCACAGATCTGCTGCACACGATTAGCTACGTATACATGAAGCCTCCTAGCTTCATTGTTGACATAGCCAAGAACGATTTTACTATCCGTCCAGAAATACTCTTTGACATCTGTGTAGGGGAGTTCTTCACGCAGAAATTCACTCATTTTGGCTGAAACGGTGGCTGTGGCTAACTCTAGCCTTGGTACAGTAAACTGCTTTATCGGGGCAACTCGAGCTTTGCCAATGACAAATGAACAGTGAGCTCGGTGTTCCTCATTAACAAGGCGGAGAAAAGAACACTGTCCATAACCCTCTAGGCTAGCGTCAGAGAAATGATGCAACTCACACTCCTGAATCTGTCCACATTTCTCTGGCTTAAAGCATCTCTGAATTTCCAGCTGTTGTAAGTTTACGACATCGTTACGCCACTTCTCCCACTCAGGACGCAGATTCTCTGGAATTGGGCTGTCCCAATCAAGTTTGTCTCGACACATTTGCCGAGGAATTTGTTTTCCCCTTAATGTCACTGGTGCTACATAGCCACTGGGATCATAAATGGAACTTACTGTTGAAAGTATGCCCCGGCGTGTAAAGGGACGATCATGCATTTCAATACGAAATTGGAAACTGTCATTCTCTACACACCATATCACACCTAAGGCACGCTCCAAGGGAAGTGGGTCAACCTTTAAATCCAACTTTTTCACACCCTTAGCACGTTCTTTAATTGGGATTGCTTCGAGAACTTCTCTCCTGTTTGACATGATCTTGTGCAGCTTAAGTCCTGCCTTAGCGCAAATACCTTGACTTGCTTTTATCAAGGTGACTGCTTCCTCCACGGTGGGAACCGATTTGAGCCCGTCATCCACATAGAAATCTCTTCTTATAAACTCAGCGGCCTCCTTACCAAACTCATCTTCACCATCGTCTGCTGCCTTCTTCAGACCGCAATTTGCACAGCCAGGTGAGCTACCAGCACCGAAGAGATGCACCTTCATTCTGTACTCAACAACTTCTTTAGCTGGATCTCCGTTTTCCCACCACAGGAACCTCAATAGATCTCTATGCTCTTCTGACACCATAAACTGATGAAATATACTCTTTATGTCAGTCATGAGTGCTACTCTCTCTTGCCTGAACCTACACAGGATTCCCAGCAGAGTGTTCATTTGGTCAGGTCCTTGTAGTAAGAAATCATTGAGGGAAACACCATCGAACTGGGCAGAACAATCAAAAACCACTCTGATTTGGTCTTTCTTCCTCGGGTGGTACACACCGGTGTGCGGCACATAGTTAATCCTTCCATCCTGAACATTCAGGTGGTCTGTCGGTACCCTCTCTGCACACAGGTCAATCACATCCTTCATGAACACTTGGTAATCTTCAAGGAACTTGGGGTTTTTCTTAAACCTTGCTAACAACTGGTGCCATCTCTTGACAGCAAGCTGACGATTGTATGGTAAAGACATTCTATCCATCTTCAAGGGTAAAGGCATCTCATAGTGACCATCTGCTCTCTTTACAATACCATTCTCCAGAACTGAGAGAAACCTCTAACTTCCACTGAATAGGATTTGCTCCTTGTAGAACTTTCTACAAAGTCCGACTCAAGAACTTGGATAATCCTTTGCGGATTGATAACTTCCTTTACCTTGGTCGAAAAGGTAAAGTGTTCATGTGTCTCGCTGGCAACTATCTTGTTACACACTGCTTCACTCTCGCCACTTTCACTTTCAGATTTGCAAACTCTGCCAACTATCCCCCATCCCATAAGGGACCTCTGACCATACGGATCATCATCTTTTCCCACGACAACTTCTCTGGGCCTGACGATACTTGGGCAATTATTTCCAATGGGGCGTAAATGTTCCCACTCCTGGGCAACACTGGCCTTTGGAATCTGTGACCTACTAGCTGGGATGGCATCTCGCGTGAACAACATAGACAACTTCACAGTGTGCTCCCGATTAAAGTCCAACACTTCAAGTCCACAGATTCGGCTACTTGGTGTATGTACATTTCGCTCTTGCGCTGTGGTCAGCAGCAAATCCGTTGGTGGGCCTTGCAAATCCAGTTGCCCACATAGACTCTCCGACACGAAGCTAACGTTAGACTGGTCATCCAATACTGCGTAATGCAAAACTTCTTGACTGGTTTTACTTATGTGACGAAGCCACACTGGCACAATCATGGCATGATCTGAACCTCTCCCTTGCTCTGGAATTGTACAAACATTTGTGCAGTTTGAGGTACCCTCAGCAGTGTCCTTCTGCAGGTGGAGACACGTTGGATGAACTTGAGAACAAACACGACATACAAGTTTGTTCTTACAGAACGCTGCTTGGTGCTGTCTACTGGAAGCACAACCAAAACACAGAAATTTCTCAAAGAAAAAATCCTTCCTATCCCTGAGGGACATCTCTGCAAACTTCTTACACTTGTCTAGGTGATGATGTTCCTTGCAAAACAGACAGGTTTGAGAATTTTCTTTCTTGCCTTGACTCTGCATGTTTGAGCTCTTGTTTTTTTCAGATCCTTGAGTAGCAAAGGAATTAAATTCCTTGTCCTTAAATGACCTTCTCGTATGGTCATTGGGTTTAACAGTCTCCCTTGTTCTAGTCAGGTCTTCAAGCTCAGGGATATTTGCCTTCTCCGCACATTCTTTCACAAAGGCAGCAAATTCAATGAAAGGAGGATAGGCCCCATCTCCCTTCAAAGCTCTACACTTCTTTACATTTCCTCTCCATTTACTTTGGAGTTGGACAGGCAACTTTGACAGGATCTTAACATTTTCTCTGGCAAAGTCCAACACTTCAAGACTTGGAGTAGTTTCTCTGGCAGCCTTTATCTTTTCAAGGAAGTCAGAAAGATCCCTTAGAGCCTCTGCGTCCTTGATACCAACTTTTGGCCAATTTTCTAACTTGTTTAGGAATGCCGAGCCAACAACATTGCAATTTCCATATCTTTCTTTCAGGAATTTTCTGGCAGACTGATAAGCATCTTCACTTCCAATCAACAGGTACTGGTCAACAACTTGTTTGAGTTTGCCTGAGAGGTATTGATTTAGGAAGTTGGATGCTCAATTTGGTTTGAGCATCCATGGAATCAATAAGGGCACGAAAGGAACTGTTCCAAGCAGGGTACTGAAGGGGGTCTCCACTGAAGACTGGAATTGAAATCTTTGGCAGCTGACCAGAGATAGCTAATTGCCTGTTCACTCGGTTTTGTTCCACAGTGGCGGCAACCAATTTACCATTTGATTCCACCAATTCAACCATACACCTCTCCAAGATGCCAGGGGCCGACGTGAAGGGCGCTGCCTTAGGGTTCAATGTACTCTTTTGGGAACTAGGTGTAAGTTGTACCCCATTTACTTGAGATGAGATTGGTTCCTCACGAACAGGAGTCTGTTCATTGTCACTTGCAACTGGGATGGATTTGAGGAAATTGTCCATATCTTTATATTTATCAACTGGAGCAACAGAGCCTAGGTCCTGTTCAAGGTCAACAATTTCTTATTTTTCTTCTGTTAAGCAGACATTAAGCTTGGCTTGATTTTGAGCTAGCTCGCTTTTCAATCTTAGCTCCTCTAACTTTTGCTCTTGTTCTAACTTCATTAACTCAACCTTTTTTTGTTCCATTTTTAATTTTCGTTCTTCATCTACAAAAGCCAACTTGACCTTTAAAGCAGCTTCTTCCTTTCTTAACTGAAACCTTTCAGTCTTGACACTGCTGGTGGAACTACGTTTTGATTTGAGACTGTCTCTGTCTTTTAAGGAAACACGACTAGAACCTTTGGAGCTCCATGCATTCGAGGCAGATTCAATTTTTTGATACTCAATAGCTTCTAGATGTTTTATTTCCGATCTAATGTCAGCTTCAAATTTTGACCATTCTTGCTCAGTTTCTTCAAAGATTCTTTCATTCTCCTCAATGCTCTCACCAGGAGTGACAACCTCCTTAATTCCACCAACAATATCTCTAAATTCGGCATAGATGACTTGAGCTTCACTTAGCTCTCTCTTAAATTTAGCAAGATTAACTGACTGACCTCTTTCTAGCAGAGTACTTCTCATTCGTTTGACTAGCTCACACCTCTTAGACTTCAAGTTGCTTGTCTTCACGTCCATTACATAATGGTACCCTTTCTCCGTCATGGGGCGTCTCCTTACGTCCTCTACGTGTGCACCCTCGAGAACTTTCTCGTCGCTACTTGCTTGTGCCACGGACGAAGCTTCATCGGAACTCGCATCTTTCTTGCCGGACATTTCGGCTGTAAAGACGATTGTTATTGTGGCTGCTTCTAAGTCACTCGACCAGAAGAGTTTCAACCCCCCCCCCCCCCCCCAAAAAAAAAAAAAAAAAAAAAAAACGACGTTTATTCACAGGTAAGATAGGTTGTTCTGCATGTGCACATGTAGATTCTTGCATATAAACTGGATTACCCGAGATAACAATCTGTGGGGAAGAACCGGACTGAAATAAGCTTAAGTTCTAAGCACATCACTAAAATGATTTACAACATTGAGCGGAAAGTTCAACGAACAGTTTCTTACCGTTTAGGCCTTTTACAACACATGACACGGTCCGATGGAGAACGATTTGCTTTCACCAATACATATTTATAAGAGCACCACGCGATGCGAAAACAAAATGGCGGTAGGTAAAACCAGCGAGCGGTCGCTAAGCTGCGTAGATAACCGCTGACCGTAAACTGGCTGAACTGCAGCCACACACTGTCTACTTCAACCTTGTTTAGCCCAGTTAAATCACAGATGGACCAAGCACGATATTTGCATATATTGAAATGGCGGTCTTTATATAAGAATTTGTATGGGTTTTTAAACGGGGAACTTTTGAACAATAAATAAAGGCGAAATTGCTAAATAAAGTCGATGAAACATAACATGGTGTTGTTTGCTAACGTTACAGCGTGTTTGCAAGCAATTTGGAGCTATTTTACCTCTACTTACTATTCGCTACTATTCGCTACTATTACCGTGTATAATAGCGGAGCTCCACAGCGGCCCGAAGGGCCGCAGAGCGGAGCCCCATAACTACTGTGCGAGGATAGAAATTGAGAAAACCATGCGTTTGAGTTTTCATGGTCATCGTGGCAAGCGACATGGCTCGCGGGCGCGTGCGCTCTACATACATACATACGTACGAACGAAGTTGCCCAAAATGGCGGCCATACTGCAGAAAAAGCTTGACCTGGGCAGGCCTCTTACATGTTTGATATTGACCATCCCCCTTTAGTTACAAAATACCTATCGTAGAAGTTTGTAGGACAGTGCACATTTTTTTTTTCATGTTGAAAATCGACTAGGGATATTTCATTTCGCCTACTCGAATCGATCGGGTGAGACGGCGGCAAAAGCTCTCCCCGGGAATAGAAACTTGTGAAGAAAGTCAGCAGCAGAAAATATTTCTTCGTTATTATATATTTTTTATCCCATCACATCTTAAGTTTTTATATACTTCAGAGATTTTTTCTCACATCAAAAAAATGATCTGGACATTTCATATCAACTTAAACGAAGCAATTGCATGAAAAGGCGGCAAATCTTTGGTACGCGCTGTTCCCCTTTAAGCTGAATGAAACTGATGAAAGACGCGAAGAAAGCTCTTTCAGAACTTAGGTGTTCCTGAATATTTCTCGCTCTATGCACTCATCTACATCATGGAAACTTATGCCAAATGATTTAGGACAACCTCATAACGGGAAGATCCGAAATAATTGCAGACTTGAACATTATAGCTGGTTTTAGTCCTACCTTGAGAGTCGTAAGCAAGTGGTAAATGTAGCCTGCGTAGCTGGCGCATAAAGGGGGAGGGGGAGGGGGGTGGGAAATCGGGAGAAAAAAAAGAGCGGGCGGAGGGAGACTGGGGAGAAGGAGGGAGCGCCTGCAATAAAAGCCCCTATTGGTTCAATTCTGCGGTCGCTGGCGGCCGCAAAATTCCGATTGGTCAATCAGACAATAGAGCGGCTTCGTGGTGTGATAATCGCGGCAGTATCAAGATGGCGACCGAAGTGGACGTGTTGTCAAAAGCTTTAGCCGATTTAAACGTCGCCGCCACTCGCGAATTCACTTTAAAACCGGAACAAGAGGTAGCAGTGAGAGCTCTACTCCATGGGAAAGATGTTTTAGCGGTTGCCGACAGGATATGGCAAAAGCATGATATACCAAATGTTTGTCCGCGCCAAGGACTATCAAATGAATGGCAGCGATTCTTGTTATTTCTCCGTTGGTTAGTATTATAAAAGACCAGATACAAGACTTCAAATCAATCGGGTATTCAGCCGTCGATATCAGCGAAGGCAGCGATTTCTTCAGGTTTTCTCCCTTTCAGAATGGTATCTGATTTACTCAGAGCTTTGAACTCGGAAGAAACAGCGATTCTGACAGCTTCCTTTGTGTGTTCAATGATTGTCTGAATGCGTGATTAGCCGTCGTTTTCCAGTTCTTGATTGAGCGCCAAATTGATAATCAGAGATTTTGTCGCGTTGTCGAACGTTTTCCGAACGATGACTTCTCCGTTGGGATTTAGGATAAGTACCTTGAGCTGGGAGCTTGATTTTCCGTCTATATCGTCAATATTACAAAAGTTAGACAGAACGTCGGCATCTTGTTCAGCAGCAGTAGGTGTTACTTGCTCTGTCGAAAACGTGTCGACATCGCTGATCGATTCTGTGTTCTGAGAATTACTCCCGGCAAAATTCTCGGTAAACAAGGCCTTCCTAGAACTAGCCTTTCCAGCCTGAACGGTCTGAACGGCGTTCTGTTCGCTGTCGTTGAGTTGTTTTTTTTTGCGTGGCTTCTTTCTGGCGTAACAGTCGTAGGAAGCTGTCGTTTGCTTCGATCTTCGCAGCCCGCTTCCCCGTTTAAATCTTCTTCAGCTAATAAAGCTTTCTCAACAAAACTGTATAGCTCGGCTGCATTCCGAATTTTGCGGCCACAAGGTCTGCAGACCTGTTCTGATAAGTTTTGGTTTCGCGATAAAGGAAGCCCAATCGACCCGCAACACTCCGCTAAAATAAGCCCCGCACTTTCTTGTCTTCCAGAAGGCATAAATAAATTTTCAAAGGACACTCTTGCTCCGTCAGAGGCAAAACTCGCTCCACAAAATCTGCAGTTGTTATTTCGGATGTCTACCTTGGGCTTTCTACCTCGTTTACTGGGCTTTGTTGGAGTTGACATTCCGTGTGGGATTTATTCTAGCGTAGCACGCTGCTACGAAAAATATTTTTTTTCACGCCTTTGCGATAAATTCCCGCGTGTAATCAGTCATAAAATAAATAAATAAATAAATCACTTTATTTAAGTGTCATGCGGAAAAGCGCACGCCTAATTTTGATTGGACGTTGAAATGACAGTAGAGTTAATCAAATTATGCAAACGAAGTGGGCGGAAGTGCAAAAGAGACGGCTTTTATTGCAGGCGCTCCCTCCTTCTCCCCAGTCCCCCTCCGCCCGCTCTTTTTTTCTCCCGATTTCCCACCCCCCTCCCCATCCCCCTTTATGCGCCAGCTACGCAGGCTAGGTAAATGTAAAGGGAACTACATCGTGTAGCACATACTTGCAATGTGGTGTTCCCCAAGGATCCGTGCTGGGGCCTATATTATATCTGCTGTACACGTCCCCGATTGGCGATATTGTTAGAGCTCATGGTCTGTCACATCATTTCTATGCTGACGACTCCCAGCTATATTGTTCTTTCAAGCTTCGAGATCATGCGACCTCAGTTGAAGCAATCGAATCCTGTTTAAATGACATTGATGCATGGATGCTTGCAAACATGCTAAAGTTGAATAGGGAGAAAACAGAGCTTCTAGTAATAGGACCAAAAAACAAAATTACACCACCTATTGAGGGTATTCATGTGGCCGGCGAATACATTGAAGTCTCAAGTAACGCCAGAAATATAGGAGTAACTTTTGATACTAACATGAACTTAGAGAAACATGTTATGAACACCTGACAGCCTTTTATCACTTACGCAATATAGCGCCGGAGGATACGGAACTGTCTTTCTCAGGATGAAGCAGAAATACTTGTTCACGCGTTTATTTCATCCAAGTTGGACTTCTGTAATGCACTACTTTATGGCCTACCACAATCAGTGCTGGATAGGCTCCAGTACGTTCAAAACTGCTCAGCAAGACTGGTGACAAAAACTTCAAGATCAGAACACATAACACCTGTTCTTCGTAGATTACATTGGCTCCCAATCCGACAACGTATCACATATAAGATGCTACTTCTTACGTATAAAGCGCTGAATGGCATGGCACCGCAATACTTAGTTGATCTTCTCCAGCACTATACTCCGACCAGGCAACTTAGATCATCATCAATGAATCTGTTGGTTATACCAAAATCAAACCTAAAGTCTTATGGAGAAAGATCTTTTCAAGTTGCCGCTCCCAGACTATGGAATGCGCTTCCAAACAAACTTAAATCTATTAAATCACTTAACGTTTTTAAAAAAGAACTTAAAACACTGCTTTTTAGAGAGGCCTTTTTATATTAATCATATTTTTATTTTTTAACCTAAAGTACATTATAAATTATTTAATTAATATTTTACTTTTTAAAATTGTTAAAACTTAGAGAGGCCTTTTTATATTAATCATATTTTATTTTTAATCCAAAGCAAATTGTAAATTATTTAATTAATATTTTACTTTTTAAAATTGTAAAGCGCCTTTGAACTTATGGAAATGGCGCTATATAAATGATGATTATTATTATTATTATTATTATTATTATTATTATTATTATTATTATTATTATTATTATTATTATTATTATTATTATTATTATTATTATTATTATAATATATCGGACTACAAGTCAGAGAGAGCGATGGCAAGGGTTCGACCTGCGGCTGAACAAGGCTGAAAATCACTGAATGAAGCTCAAATAAAAGTGAACACAGAGCTAATCAAGTTCACTGAAGTGAAGCATAAAAGACTGTTGAAGGCTACAACGATGGAAAGAGAGAAATTGATCTTCGCTGAAAATTCATATAATTTATGCGCGGTGGTGGTAGGAGTATTTAAAGTTTACAACAAAAAACCTACAACGAAACTGCCGTGTTCGTCTCCGATATTTTTATTGGGCTGGTTTGGAAGCTTTGCCCTGCAGAATTTTCAAGCCTTCTCCAATAATAAGGTAACAGACGTAAATGTGTGCACTAAGAATAAGTCCAATTTTATATTGAGAGAATTATACTTCATTTTTGAAGTTGTGTCGGTTTTCTGATCTTCCCGCAAATATTTATCAAACGTGTTCATGTTTGTACATTTTATACAGACATTGTTTATTAAATATTTCGCTAAGACGAATTATTTTCTGTTTTAGTTAGTGGAGTTAACTGTGATGTTCATTATTGGATTTTTAAAAACAAATTATTAACATCAAAATCACGATTTCGGCTCGCTTGCATTTGTTTTGTTTCTCTTATCAGTGCTTATCAGTGAGTGTGTTGAAATATCTTAGATGCGTAAATGAATATTTCGCCGGTCTCGTTGCGAGTTACCTGTGCTTGGCTGAGTGCGTTCAGGCTTCACCTAAAGGATATTTACTTACCAGAAATGAAGAAAATTCATTCAGTTCTCAGAGTTCTCTACATAAACTTCTCTTAGCAACGCGTACGATAAAACAATCATGCGACCAAACCGCAACGAAAGGACGTCGGTTCAAAACAGTCAAAACAACATTATTGTAAGCTTATTCTAAGTTAGCGTGCACCACTTCCCAAATCACAAACTACTACAATTCTTACACAAAAATTTCCTTCAAATGACTTTCATAACCGGCACCATCAATTTGAAGAGTTTGTTTCGCCGCCGTGATTTTCTCAGTTCGCCGTGGCGTGAGTTCATTTTGTTTACTGTGTTAAGCAGCGAGTTCACTTTGTTTTCTGTTTTTTGCCTTGAGTTGATTTTCTTGCCCTGATAGTTTTGTAGTAATCAAAACAAGGTCAAGATTCTTTTTACATTGAATAACTCATAAAGGTCCTAGAGGTGTATTAATTTAATAGTGTACGGTAAACGTTGTAAACAGTTTTTCAAAGATTTGTTTTGCGCCTACGTTCGTACGTGAGGAACCTAATAAAGTGCACTCGTCAATTTCAATTTTAGAACCTGACACAAGCAAGAAAATTCAGAGTTTTTCAGACGGGTTAACCGCAATATATTGACGTCGCTTTCCTCAACAAAACCATGAGAGGTTTTTAAGATATTTAGTTAAATCATGAGCGATTAAAATTTATTTTATACCTATATGGGCCACCGTATAAAGATTAGAAATATAGTGTGTACTTATTTAGCAACACTGTAATTAACTCGAGCAAAAAAATTAATAAATGGGAGCTCCGCTTTTAGGCCTCCCTAAATCTATATATTAACATGACCTTGACATATTATTATACAAGTGATTACTGTAGTAGTTTCCTCGGAGTTCCTATCAGAAAGTATATAGCGAGCCCTGACACCCTGGAGATGGTGCCTAGCATCTGATCCAGAAGAAACTACAATAGTCTTTGTCGACATGTAAAGGTAAATTCAGGGGCGCCGGAGCTTATGCCGGTTTCTCAGCATTAAGAGACAAGGAGTATCTAACCCCACCCACCCCACCCCCTGGCCTGGATGCTATGCTGTCACAGGGTTTTCCTCAGCATTATATTCGTCGGTAGCCATTCATACACCTGGGTGGAGAGAGTTACTGTCAGAGTAAAGAGTTCAAGGACACAACGCAATGACCACGGCTAGGAATCCTTAGGCGTGGACCATAATTTTCCTGGAGTGGGGGGTATGACAAATTTTCCTCTGCAAACTCTTTTTTTTTTTTTTAATTTATGCACCTCTGCAAACATTTTTTTTTTTCAAAACGCAAAATATTTTTTTTACACATATCATGTTTGGAAGCAATTTCTTTTGTCTTTTTTGGGCCCTGCAAACGATTTTTTTTTCAATATTTTTGATTCCACCCCCCCCCCCCCCCCCCTCCAGAAAAAAAAAAAATTGTCCTTCCCTAAGCGGATTTTGCTCCCCAACATTTTGCACAGGTATTTTTTTTTTTTAACTTTTGCTTAATCCTGGTCAGGACAGTATAAGAATAGTGAGTGTGCTCGTTCTTCATATGAACTTATGCTTGTGCTTATGCCAAGTGAAAGCCGGCCTTTAACATTAAAGAGGAACATAAGATAAGGGACTAAAGAGAACTGGGCTGGCTCGTAGAGTTTGCTGTTGCCGTTCCTCTGTTGTAATATAAAGTCATTACGTAATCCTATTAGATATTTCCCGAAGAAATCAATCCGTTCTAAAATAAGTGATGCAGTCTATTTATATCAGGTTTTGATTAAGATTGGAGATCGTAAGCGTGGACTCGATGCAAAGCCGTTACATGAACCGTCGAGGTCTAACTTCAGAACAAATTGGGCAGATTCCTTGCCACGCGTGCATACACGCAAATGCGCGTGGTTCTTAGGTGTGGTTTGACTACTGGAAACGCGCAGATTGCTTTCAGCAAGATAACTTGAGCCGGATATTTGCTGAAGAGATAAATCCAGTCTAAAATAAGTTATCTAGTCTCTTTGTAACAAGTTTTGATTAGGATCGATCGAGACCGTAAACGAGAACTCGAAGCACAGCTAGCCGTGACATGAATCGTCTGGGTCTAATTTTAGAAGAAATTGGACTTATTCCCTGCGTGTCGCGCGGTTTCGCAAATGCGCTTGGTTTCCCGGTGTGGTTTGACTGTTAAAAACATGTTGTGTGTGTTTTTAACAGGTTACTTTGAGCAAGGTAACTTGAACAACAAAATAAAATCTGTAAGTATCAGAAGGAGAGTGAAAAATTATTCCGGGATGAAAATACTTCGATAATTATGGCATTTACATTATTATGTTTACATCCAGTTCAAATCAGTAGACTAGTACATTAAGCGATAATCGCATTCCTCTCTTCAGCTATAGTAAACTTGGATATTTTGTAAACGTTCTAAAATTCCCAAATATACCGTACATATTTAAATGAACGGAGAAACTTGGCTAACGTATGCAAATACCGATCGAAAGATGACCCTAATTTACCAAAATGCACGTGAAAAAAAAATGGAATATCACCTGCAGTTCCTGTTTACTACAAATGCCGTTCTTTTATTTTTTTGAAAATCTCGGACTCAAGATTGTGTTGTTGAGAGAGTGATTGTGTTCAGACGGTTGCTCTTTCGGAGAACGCGAAAAGGCTAATTAATAAAAAGGTCCGCAATGCTTTCATTAAACTGCTATTGTTATTAAATGGTAACACCTTTGAGTTCAGTTCTACCTCGATTTCCAGTAGTTAGTGGATGATAACTGCGGATCTCAAGACTACTGAAAATCAAGTCAATGCTTTTATGAGCTTCACGCAGAAAAATATCCAGTTGCTTTGCCAGGGCTTAATCAACAACAATTATAACAATTCAATCTCAATAGTGAACAATTGTTCCATCGTCGAGGAAACGCGTCTGTAATGTCTCCATTATATCTGCCAAATTTAATGTTGTCTGCTGTAGCCAGAATTTCGATAGTGATACGGCAAAAATGAAAAGTGGAACTTGGCAACTTGCTCGAACAAATTTAAATTAAAAGTTGCAAGTTGCTTCGATGAAAGCTATCAATCAGTACATCCGGTAAAGATTGCCCGTTTTGGGGATTCTCTATTTTGAAGCCGTTCCTGGATTTAAAGATTCTCCATTTTAAATAGTTCCTGTCCCAAAGATTCCTCGTTTTAAAACTTATCCAGGCATTTCAAAGATACCACGTTTCAAAGCTAAAGAATCCCTATTTTAATGATTCCTCGTTTTAAACATTCCCGATTTAAAGATTCGTTTTAAACATTTTAGGGTTTCCAATTTTAAAGGTTTCCCTATTTTAAAGATTATTTCACCGTGACCTTTCCCGATTCCCCATGACTATATTGTAAAAGTTTTATTGGACTGAGATATAGCTGGCCACTGCGGGGAGCCGGTCCCTTATGAGAACTTCAACTGTGCTTGTGTAGCGCTGATGCGGTTATATAGTGCGACCCAGTGGAAAAAAAAAATAAAATAAAATAACGACAAAACATGGACTGACGTAAACTTTTAATGATATAGCTTGAGCTTCTATTTGCATAACAACCCGTAACCAAGATTTTGTTAGTCCCAATGCAATAATAATAATTATCATCATAATAAAATTATGGGGAGTCTGGGTCGAGCATGGATGCAAGCTAGACGCACGAACGTTTGCTCTCGTTCGGAAATGCTGTTTTTTGATTCGGGATGAATGAAACTTTAAATATCACAAAAAGAAAAACCAGAGCAAAAAGTAGTGATAGCGACGAAAGTCAGTCTTCTTCACCTATTGCGAAGAAACCGAAGGAAATTGACGTTTTCTCACCAAACCACGAGGAACCCGAAGGTATTGTCGACAGCTCACTTGCTTCAAATATGACAGAGGAAATCAATATTAAGTTAGACGCCATACTAAAGACGCTCTCCAAGCTGGAAGAAGACTACTCCTCTAGATTTGACCGTATCGAATCACATTTGGATAAGATGAATGAAACGGTCGAGGGCATGCAAACATCTTTGGGCAACGTAACGCAAGAAGTCACACGTATCGATGAAGAAATGAAAACAATGAGAGACACGATAAATAATGTAGAAAGCAGTCTAAGCCTCGCTCATGAGCAGATTGAAGGAATGAAGAAGAACTTTGACAAGCACAGTGCAAACTACAAAGCCGAGATCAAGAGCTTGAAAGCGGAAAACAGGAAATTAACCGACCAAACAATCTACCAAGACGTATACCAGCGACGCGAGAATCTTCGTTTCTACGGAATACCCGAGGAAGGAGACTCCGAAAATTGTAAAGAAGCCCTGTACAAGTTTTTTCAAATACATCTGCAAATGTCTTCAGCTCGTTCAATCGAATTCCAAAGAGTCCACAGGATCGGCAAGCCACAAGCTTCGGGAGCCCCACGTACAATCATAGCACGTTTTCTTCGTTATCCCGACCGCGAAGAGGTTATGTCCCGCCGCAAAATGTTAGCAGAAAGCGAGGGTCTTGGGATGGGTCCAGATTTACCTAAAAATGTGGTGGATATCAGAAAGAAGCTTATTCCAGAATTAATAAAGGCCAGGGAGGAAGGAAAGACTGCTTTTTTCAGCCGGGCGGAACCGCACAAGTTGTATATTGAATGTGAACTGTTTAATTAACTTTGTTAAATATGCTAGACTCTTGCCTATTTCTCGACGGCAAACTGTCATTACCACCTACTATAATATTTCTGCCTGAATTTTTGCAACTATTTTAAAATCCCGATCTACACATATTTGTTCTTAGAGAGAGAGAGCATTGCTTTGAAATCGTAGATCGTAGATCGTAAACACCAGAGCTAGGCGCAACTCCGCTGTAGTTACAAGTATGTTATTTACTAACTACCTTTTATTTTTCGGGAGTGTAGTATATAATCATTGTGTTTTTCTTTTTGTTTCTTTTCTTTTGTCTTTGCAAATGATGTGCGTTTGGTACTACTTCATTAGTCGACGTGTTTATTATGTATATTGTTTTTCGCAGAAACCGGTAAATGTCTACATCGTTCCGCTCAATCACCATCTTTTTCCCAGTGGGATAAAAGTGTTTTTTATTTTCCAAATTCGAGAAAATAAATGCAAATTTTAAACTTCTTTCGTTAAATGTTCGAGGGATTAGAACTTTTGAAAAACGCAAGACGCTATTCCAGTGGTTAAAAAAGGACCAGTCAGATATAATTTTCCTTCAAGAAACTTATAGTACCCCAGGAATTGAAAATACGTGGAGAACCCAGTGGCGTGGAGAGTTATTTTTTGCTCACGGCTCGGAGCATAGTAAAGGTGTTCTCATACTTGTTAAAGAGTCCCTAGATTTCAAACTAACTGCGGTTAAATCAGACGAAAACGGACGCTTCATACTGTTAGTAGCTACTGTGCAGGGTCACCCTTTTATTTTTGTAAACATATACGCACCAAACATAACAAACGAACAGTCCTCTTTTTTTGAAACAATTCAAAACGAACTCGATGAACTTGACATTGACAGTGA
This sequence comes from Meandrina meandrites, assembly GCA_963693305.1. NCBI lineage: Eukaryota > Metazoa > Cnidaria > Anthozoa > Scleractinia > Meandrinidae > Meandrina > Meandrina meandrites. The sequence goes on from OY855906.1 coordinate 28,283,202, forward strand.
TTGTAATATCATTATGGGCGGGGATTTTAATGTGATTCTTGACCCCGCATTGGATGGGGTAGGAGGCAAACCTAAATTAAAAGATTTGGTCAAAAAGATTGAAAATGTATGTTTTTCATTTGATCTGGTTGATATTTGGAGGATAAGAAACCCGATAGCAAAGCGTTTTTCCTGGAGGCATAAAACCCCTCTTATTCAACGTCGTTTAGACTTTTGGTTGATAGGGAGTAATTTACAAGAGGACATTGATAGTGTAGACATTATTCCAGCAATCAAGTCGGATCATTCAGCAATCATTTTGTCAATTAATGGGATTCAAAGTCAAACGCACGGCCCATCCTTTTGGAAGTTTAATGCAAGCCTGCTCGACCATGAAGAATATATCAAATTAATAAACAGTAAATACGCTGAATGGGAGGAGGAAGGTAAAGAAATACAAGATCCGAGAGTTTTATGGGATTTTATAAAATACAAAATTCGGCAGGAAACGATTTCGTACAGCAAAAGAAAAGCCAGAGAAAGAAGAGCGTATTTGCATGATTTAGAAAAGAGGCTTAAATCCTGCCAGTCCTTGTGCGACTCAAATCCATCCGATGAGAATCTCAATGAATTAGAAATTTTGCAGACAGAGTATGATCGTCATTACGAATACATAACAAAAGGAACAATTATACGGTCTAGGGCAAATTGGTATGAATACGGTGAGAAAAGTAACAAGTATTTTTTAAATTTAGAAAACTCCAGAAAGAAAAAATGTGTAAGGAAATTATACACAGATGACGATAATTGTACGTCAGACCCTAGGAAAATAATGAATGAACTTAAGACCTTTTATGAAGATCTTTATAATGGAGGTGCTTGCAAAACTGATGATCATTCAATGGACCTCTTCCTTCAAAATATTAACACTAAAAAGCTAACTAACGAGCAAAGAGATGCATTAGAAAAAGAATTAACTATAAGTGAATGTTTTATGATTCTTAAAACTTTCCAAAAAAATAAATCCCCAGGGAACGATGGTTTGACGGTGGAGTTTTATTTCGAATTTTGGCCCATCTTAGCAAAACCACTAGTTAATTGCCTAAACTTCGCTCACTATTATGGGGAGCTATCTAACTCCCAAAAACAGGCTTTAATTACCTTGCTAGAAAAGAAAGAAAAAGACAGAAGACTCATTAAAAATTGGCGCCCAATATCGTTGATAAACGTGGACGTGAAAATTGCATCTAAAGTTATAGCCAAAAGAGTGGAGCCCTTTTTACCTGACCTTATACACCACAATCAAAATGCGTTTATACGGGGTAGATCTATTTTTGACGCTGTTAGAACAATTGATGATGTCCTGGAATATGCAAAAATCACTAATAAATCTGGCATTTTAGTACCAATTGATTTCGAGAAAGCCTTTGACTCTTTAAACCATACCTATCTGTTTAAAGTATTACAGAAATACAATTTCGGACCGTATGTGATCCAGTGGATTAAAACCTTCTACACAAATATATCAAGCTGTGTTTTAAACAATGGTTTTACAACTGACCTTTTCCAAGTGAGTCGTGGGGTAAGGCAGGGTGACCCTCTCTCACCTCTACTTTTCATTTTAGCCCTTGAAATTCTTTCTTGTTATATTCGTCAAAATAATAACATTCAAGGTTTAAGTATCAATGGTGAAGAGATAAAGTTAACTGTGTTTGCAGATGATATGACTTGTTTCTTAAAGGACAAGCAATCTTATTCACAGCTTTTTGTCGCTCTTAAACTTTTTTCAGAGCATTCTGGTCTCCATGTAAACAATGAAAAAACTGAAGTCTTTGCGATCGGCTTACAGCAACTGTCTCAAAAGGATTTCTCTCATAAAATACAGAAATCGATTAAGATCTTGGGGGTGTATTTCAATTATAACAAATCAGCCAGGAAGAAAGCAAATTTCGATATGATCCTGAAGTCCATCCAAAAAACACTGAACATGTGGAAATGGAGGGGCCTTACGTTACTGGGTAGAATCCAAATTGTTAAAACATTCGCCATACCAAAATTTATGTATAAGGCGACCTTAATTCCTGTAAGTCAAGACCTTATTTCAGAAATCAACAAGCTTTTGTATGGATTTATTTGGAAAGGTAAAGATAAAGTGAAAAGGTCAGCCCTTATAAATGACATAGATGACGGGGGTCTAAAAATGTTAGACATTCAATCTATGATCTCTGCTCAGCGTATAATAAGTTTAAAAAAGTACATGGAAGACTATAATAGCACTTGGAAGTCCATCCTCGATGTTTATCTAAGGCAAGTAGGTGGAAAGTTTCTTTTGCATTGTAATTTTGACACTCGGAACCTCCCAATATATCTCCCCGAATTCTATAAAGAATGCCTTGAAGCTTGGATGGATTTAAACCCAAGTACAGTGAAATCCTATGACGAAGTAGCTAACCAGATTATCTGGAACAATAAGAACATCCTTGTAGAAAAAGCCTCTGTTTTTTCACAACATCTGGTAAATCAAGGGTTTGTTAAAATAGGCAACTTTTATCCAACAGAGGTACATTCCTGGACAATAGCAGATTTCAGGGAACAAGGCTTTTACCAGTGGACTACTTTAAATTGATGGGTATTTTTAATGCTATTCCTAGTGACTGGAGAGCAATCTTAAAGCAAAATCATGGGCAACGCCCTACTCCCCTGAACGACTTTATTGAACTTAATATAGACGGCACTAACGTTAATTTATTGAAAATAACATCCAAAATGATATATAAAAGTTTCAAAATTAAAAAAACAAACCCCTCCCTCAGCCCAGAAGAAGTTGATCAGTAAATACCCTGAGTTGTCAACGGACTGGAAACAAATATATACTCTAGCTTTTAATGTTGCTCTGGACACAAAATCAAGAGAATTCCAATATAAAATACTGAACAATATTGTATTTACAAATGACAAACTCTTTAGATTTAAAATGATAGATTCTGCGCTCTGTGCCTTTTGCAAAGAAGAAGTTGAATCCCTCGAGCATTTATTTTGCCTGTGTAAGGTAACGAGAACTTTTTGGAATACGTTCTTTTCTTGGCTAAACGTTCATAACTTTGAAGAAGTTCATTTTACGGCCGTTCACATTCTTTTCGGATTTTTTGATATTTCTGAAGACTTTCACTTATTGAATCATTTAGTTTTGCTAGCGAAACAATTTATTTATAGCTGCAAGTTAAATAGAAACCAACCATCTTTTAAAGTCTTTCTTGCCAAGATTAAAACTGTTTATGAGATGGAACACCTTATAGCAAGAGATCGTAACCAACTACAAAAACACTTCTCAAAATGGAAACGAATCCTTCCCTTACAAACAGGCTAATTGGGATGGGAACCAAAAAAGAGAACAAGGGAAAAGGAAAAAAAGAAAAGAAAAGAAAAACGAGACCATTTCTCGGTTTCCGCGTTTTATCGGTGTTTTTTTTTTTTACCTATGTAAGTATGCTTGTATTTATTTGTTATCTTCTTTAAGTGGCTGTATATCTTTTTCGTTATTTTTGTGTAGTTTAGCTCATGCTTTAGTTTTAGAGGTGTGTTTGTTATATGTAAGGAGTAATTTAAAAAAAAACACCTGTTTTTGTAATTCTTTTTTGTATGATAAATAAAGGGTGTTAAAAAAAAAAAAAAAAATCATAATAAAATTATCATTATAACGATATGATTAGTTTTCTGCTGTTGTTTTCCTGGATAGTGCCGTTGATAAAAGACTGATATTCTTCAATCTATTATGAAATTCCGCACGACAAACATGTGCACTAAGCTCGACTAAGGAATTGTACACCAAATACGCAGCTGGTATCACGGAATAGCTTACAGCGGATCATATTATATCATGTCACGGAAATTTTAATTGGCTGCTAGTTTCTATAAATTCAGTTCCACAGTGTTAAATTAATCAAACTAGGCAAAAATCTCAGGTGTTCCGTGTTTCTTAGAGGACAAACGGAACAAGCTAGGTCTTCCTGCCCGAATGATAACGTCAGTGATAATGGCCAAGTAAAACGTACTTATAAATTATGAATGTTGTCTAGTTTGATGTTAAATAAATGAAGAAACAAAAACATGCCTTTTCTTTTCTTTTTATCGAATACATATTGACCGAAAAAGCAGCGAAATTGTTCAATCTGAATGGCAAAATAAAAGACTTTGTCACAACTGAATTTACACCGTGCTCGTAAAATGCAGCTTTAATTAAAACAAATAGCATCAAATAAACCTATATTATCCAATTACCTAATGGGTTATTGAATATTAATATCAATACATTGGCTAATATTATGTTATAATTTATCTAATTAACAAAACCGTACCTGCTATGTTGCTAATGAGGAAAAAAAGGCTAACATGTCTGTCTGAATGTGTTCGCCAAAAGCACGATTTCGTGGTGAAATTGAACTTCAATTTTAATTTAAATACTAGTTGCAATAGTTAAATTTGTGTAAGATAACAAGTAAACGAATTGTCAGAATAATTATATCTTAATTATGGATGGCGTTTACTTTTTTTATTTAATTTTGCTTAACTCCAATATATATGTTAATCAATTCATTAAGTCCAAAGTTTACAATCTCCACTTACCTATTTCAACACCTTTCTTGCATCATTTTTACTGAGTATTTACTAAGTACCTGTAGGCGTATTGTCAGTTCCTGTCCAGTTGACTATGTATTGACGTCAGTGATATGATAAGGAGAGAAAGTTTGACAGACACTTCAGGCGATTACGGACAGCCCATTTGTTAATTATAAGACGACAGAGTTCGAAATATTAGTGACAAAAACGAACCAGAAGCGCCACTCGTTAAACAGGTTGGGTACAACATCACAAACTGATGGCTACTTTCTGTCTGACCCAGTTGGTCATAGTCACTCTCAACGTTCTCCTGGTCATCTTATTTGTGATGGCAAACACAGACTTTTGTGGAAGCGTTTTTGAAACCAAAGTCGGTAAGTAACACATCGAAACTAGAACAGGCACAGTGCTTCTTCTTTAGATCTTTTCCGTGGTATGTTTTTGTGGATGACACTTTAATTTTATTTCTTTTCTTTTTAGACCATGCCTTAGTTGGTCACGTAATGGCCAATGCTGTTGTTGCCGACGAGTTTGAATGTCAGCTGAAATGCCTGGGAAATAACAGTTGTAAGTCGTTTAATATTCCGCCTCATAACGATGGTAACAGTGCAAAACGACTCCTGTGTGAGCTTAACAATGAAACCCGACAGATGAAGCCAGGACATTTTAAATGGAAGAAAGGATTCACATACTATGGCTCTGTTCAGGTTAGTTACTTATTTAGTTCTTAGTTTGACGAACATTTCCTGGTTCGGGCACAAGTGCTTTCCTACTTATTTTGTTGATAAACAATAGTGCGAGAATAGTGTTTTATTGATATACAGTATGCTGAGTCAAGCACACGAGGGGAGATACCAAGGACACTAGCCGATACTGCTTTGATACGGTCAGAACATTTTTCGCGTTATTTTGTCTCCCATCCAGGTCTCCTGCAGCGATGCTTCCCGTAACCAGAATGGCCAAGCAACAAAGATTGGTCATCGTCACCCAGGATACAAGGGAAAACAGTGTCAAACAGGTGAGTTGTAATACGTTTAATGTAGGGTCTTAGGTGCCCGTTTGTACGAGAAAGGCTTATTTCGGTAGCGAATAAAAAAGCTCATAATTAATTCTTGGAATAAAGAAGACCAGGATGCATTATTACAGAGTTTTCTTTGTAAGATGGCGGGAATCGTAGATTACATTTCACAGCGCGTTCAAGATCACAACAACCCTTTATAGCATTTCAACAAAACCACTGCACGTTGTTTTCTAGCTATAAGAAGTTCCTGTAAGGATATCCGGGATTCAGGTGACTTCAAAGGAGACGGCGACTACTGGATCGATCCAGAGAAGAGTGGAAAACAACCTTTTAAAGTCTTCTGTAACATGACAAGTGAGAAAGTTGTGGTTTAATAATAATAATTATTATATGACAAGCTCCGTGAGCGGTCAAGATGAAGCGAATCTCGTGCTCTGATAGGCTACCCGAGCGGTCAAGATGGAGCCATCTTGACCACTCGGGATCGCCCGCTATGTTCCTGCAAGCGAAACAACTTTTTAAACCGTCACTAGTTGATCATGAAAAAGCTTTTCGTCGTAAATTTTCGCTATGAAACTATTTTCCGAAATAACACAAAGATTTCCTGTCTATTCTAGTGAAATGAAGCCCGACAACAACGAAATAGGTCTTGAAGCGAATGAGAGCAAACAAAATAAACTACAAATGTTAATCAACTTAAGATCACTTAACGAGTTTCGTGAATTTTATTTGCCGCAAAACCGGCTGATACAAAAATTAAAACACAAAGCGACTTGAAGACATGTTTGGCGAAAAAGGGAGAGACTGAAGTCAGTGACATACCTGAAGCATAAAGTAAAGTGCTCTGCAAACTTGTCGTTTGTGTAGCATCTTCAAAAATGGAAGAAAGCAGACGGCACGGCGAACCTAACATCTCTTCACCGAAGCCTCTAACGCTCAGGTCGAGTAAGGGTGAGTCGAGCATTCAAATTAATGATGTAGAAAAGTTCAAGCTTTTCCTGTGAACTGGTATTAAAATCCCAAACGCTTTCAACAATCACAATTTCAATATTTAGCTCGCGTATGTCACCGCAGGTTTGCACCACTAAAGAGCCAGAAGCGAGCAAATACTCTGCAAAACGTCCGATAATCAAAAGCTGGCGGCCAGATGGAATGGACATTCTTCTTTTAAGGCTTCAAACTCAACGTTGTTTCGCAAATTTAAGCCATTTCAATGTCCTTTTGAGGGTTAAAATGAGGTGAATTTCGCTTTTGCCGCATCGTTTTACTTCGTCTCGGTTCATTCAAGAATTTGACAGTCACTCATTAAACTTTTAAACCAATGAAATGATTTAGCGTGCGCCTATTGATTGTGCATGCAACTGGCTTTTTTTCTGTGCTCGAAAAAAGTCATATAATAAATCGGTCAAGATGGCAGGATATTGGCCTCGTTCAGTTTTTGCGTGTTTATGGACCTCGATTTCGTCTCGGTCCATAAACACGCAAAAAAAAGAACTCGGCCAATATCCCGCCATCTTGACCTCACGCTTGGTCAATAACCCATATTTATTATCCAACACTGTTTCGTAGAGTACAAATAACGCGCGAAACGAGTACAAATATCACACGATATTTGTACTCGTCTCATTCCCCCGACCGCGCGAAAGATTAAAAACCTTGGCAAGTCAGAATTTTGGGGAAACGAAAACGTTGGATAATAAATCTCTTATTAGACATTTTAGTGTGTAATATCGCTGTCAACTTTTACTCATCATTTGTATTTTGACTCGCCCTTCGGGCTCGCCAAAATACTGCATGACTCCTAAAAATATACAGCGATATTACACACTAAAATGTCTAATAAGATATATATATTGGCGAGCAGTTAAATAGTATCGGGCTACTATACGAGCATGCATACCTGGAGGCACGTTTGAGTTGTTCTCGCGAGTATTCATTTCGTGTGCGCTCGCGATCGAGTACTTGCATGCTTCCAGTCATGGTACTCTTATCGATTGTAGCAAACGCACCAGCAATATAACTTCAAGATCAACGTAAATTTATTCTTCAGGACATAGCTTAATTACCGGTGCGTTTGCTATAGTTTCTGACGATTTGTACACGCGGCGAAACGAAGGATAACATAAACGAACGCAGCTTCTTAGACATGAACTGATCTTTCCGTGAAGGAGCAATATGCATAAAACCCGCAAAAAGCGACACTATATACACGGTAGACTGGGCCGAGTGATACGTAATCGGGGTAGACTGGTCCTAGGGATTGATTTCTGCACCGGCCCCGAATTAGCTACACACTTACAGCTAATTCTTATAACGAAAGGTAACCAATTCCTAAATTACATAGTTCATAATATGACGAAGAAGAACTTATTTCTTAAATTACGCAGTTCGTAATGTGACAATCGTAAACAGAGTTCATGAGTTCTGGACTCCTTCAAGAAGGCACAGCTTTATGATGTCTCTTTGTAGACAGATGTGGCCGTCTTCACCTTGACGTGACGTACGTAACCTTTACTGTCCGGGAACACCTCTTCAATCAAGCCCATTGGCCAGCGACCTCGCGGCGTTTTGTCATTGACGACGAGAACCAGATCAGCTACGGCGAAGTTACGACGAGGGGAGCACCATTTTTGCCCTGCTTGAAGTGCAGGTAAATAACCTTTCATCCATCTCTTCCAAAATGAGTTTGCTAGTTTGTGCTTGGCGCTAGCGCTTGCTGTACTTGTCGTGACTTCTGAAGACATCCGGCGGAAGGCAGGAATTGGATTTCAAAAGCAGGCCCTGGATCATCTGGGTGGTCACTAATGGGGGTTAAAGGCCTATCGTTGAGTATCTTCTCAACTTCACACAAGAGGGTTGACAGCATTTCGTCCTTAACCAGCTGCTCTTTCAACAACGCCCCCAAAATCTTTCGTACGGAGCGGATCATACGTTCCCAGAATCCACCTTGATGGCTGGCCTCGGGAGGGCTAAATAACCACTGAACATTGTCCATTCTGAGCCGATTGTAGACTTTGGATTGGTCCAGTCGCTCCAGCGCTTCTCTCAGCTCTCGTTCTGCGCCAGTAAAATTGGTGCCATTGTCGATGTATATCTCCTTGGGCATCCCTCTGCGGCTGACAAAACGCTGATACGCACAGATACCTCTTGTAACGTATAAGCCAGGCTATGGTCTTTCGGAGGCTGTCCCACGATGAGTAAAGAGACAACAATGGTTCCAATATTTTGTCATGCACAACCATGTTCGCACGACCAGAGCCTTTTCGACATTCACTGTCATCTTCGGACAATTCTGGCAACTGAAGGGGTTGCTCGGGCCAATGTTCCTCTTCCTTCCATAGAAACTTTGGGCCATGAAGCCAAGTTTCCATCTTATGTACTTCGGAACCTCTCGCCCCTCTGGACGCTATGTCAGCGGGGTTTGCACATGTGTCGACGTGTCGCCATTGACATGGTGTGGATCCATCGTGTATCATCGCGACTCTGTTGGCAACAAAGGTCTGAAATATTCTTGATTCATTGCGAATGTACTGCAAGACTACGGTAGAATCCGTCCAGTAGATCGTGTCGTGTATTGGATACTCGAGCTCGCTTCGAATTAGGCAGTTCAATTTCACAGCAACAACTGCTGCTGCCAACTCAAGGCGCGATATGGACACCACTTTCAGGGGGGTCACGCGAGATTTACCAAGAACAAACGAACAATGCGTAACACCTTTGTGGTCGACAATTCGGAGATACGATGCTGCTCCGTATCCGTATTCAGACGCATCTGAGAAATGGTGTAGCTGCACATTGACAATTGCTCCGAACCCTGGAGGCTTAAAACATCTGGGAACAGCTATTGTTCTCAAACATGCGAGTTCCTTCAGCCATCCATGCCATCCAACAGAATCTGCATTCGATATCTCTTCGTCCCAGCCAAACTTCTGCCTACACAGGCTTTGCAACAGGCTCTTTGTTGGCAGGATGACAGGTGCCACGAAACCAAGAGGGTCATACATCAAGCTTACCACAGACAAGGTTCCTCTACGTGTGGGTGCCTTTCCTTCATCCATAATTCGAAAATTGAAGACGTCTGTCTCCATGTCCCATTGCACACCCAAAGTACGTTCTACAGGGAGATCCTCTAAATCCAAGTTTACCACCGAAGGCGCTCTCTCCGTTACTGGAACAGTGGCGATTACGTTTCTGTCGTTACTAACCCATTTCGTAAGTCGAAAACCACCTCTTGCTAACAATTCTCGCAGCTGGCCGGACAACCGTATTGCATGGTCAATCGAAGAGACAGACTTTAAACAGTCGTCCACGTAGAAGTTCCGCTTGACGGTGTTAATGGTTTCCACATTAAATTCGCCCTGATTGTCCGATGCCATCTTCTTAAGACTAAAACTTGCGCAACTTGTAGAGGACGTGGCTCCGAACAAGTGCACTAACATCTGGAAATCGGTTGGCTCTTTCGAAAGATCATCGTCTGGCCACCACAGAAATCTCAACGCTTGACAATCTTCGGGAGCTACGCGCACCTGGTGGAACATGCTCTCCACATCAGCAACCATGGCAACAGGCTCTTGACGGAAACGTATGAGAACACCCACAAGTCCGTTTGTCAGGTCTGGACCTTGTAGAAGCTGATCATTTAGATGAGGTGCCCTTAAACTTGGCTGTACAAACAGAAACGACTCTGAGGATGAAAAACTGGATGGTGGGGTAAGTACCAGACTGGTACATCCTTCATAGTTTCTTGCTCTTCACAAGGGACTTTTCTCGCGTAGCCGCTAGATACATAACCGTTTATTGTGTCCTTGTACTTCTCGAAGAGATCAGGGTTGCGCTGGAAACGCTTCTTCAGATAGCGCAATCTTCCCATTGCAAATTCACGATGGTTCGGGAGGTTAACTGTGTTGTGTTTCCATGACAACCCCAGCTGATAGTGGCCATTCACGAGCTTCACGGAACTCTCTATTTGCGTCAGAGCTCTTTGGTCTTCAACCGACATTGCCACCTTTGAGGTAATCATGGGCTCGTTAGAGTCACTCCTGAACATGCTTTCCATTTGCCGATGGAGCGTTTCATCGTCATAGCGAACAAAGTTCACACTAAAGCAATCTCTATCACACGAGTTTAGTGGACCCATCAGAGTCCACCCGAGTGGGGCACACACAGCATAAGGTTAACCACGCCTGCCACGCCTCTGGTCGCACACCCAATGAGCTTCTGGAACGTCGCTTCCTATGAGCACAGACACCTTATCAGATTGCGTTCTCGGAAAGTCTATTTCATTCAGATGAGGCCACTTAGAAGTATCTTCCTTAGTTGGTGGACTTCCTAGAGGTAAACACAATGTGTCCACTGTTCAAACTCTATTTAACACAATTTCGTCTTCCATTTGTAATCCTCGGACAGACAAAGATAAGTCGAATCCATTTCGAGTGCCGGATGCGCCATTAACGGTTGCTAATGAGAATTCCTTGGGAAAACCATCTACTTGAAGTTTCTCCATAAGACTCACATCACATAACGTCACGTCCGAACCAGGATCGAGTAACGCGTTTGTCACAATTGTGTTCTGCTGACCTTTTCCTCTCACGACGACTGGAACGATTCGTTAGCAAACATTCTTCTTACCAGCCCCTGTAGCACCACACTGACCAGTTTCACTGGCCCCGCTGACAGTACTAGTTCCAGACTCCGCCGCTCCGCTGACAATTCTCGCCCCAGTCTCTTCTGGGGCGACTTCAGGATTGTTAGGAGGGATGCTGTTATTGCTGTTCTTCTTCTTAACATGCAGCATCGTGTGGTGCTTTCATCCACATCCATTTACTTGACATTTCATTTTACTTCTGCAGTCCATGGCCATATGTCCACTTCCGAAACAGTTGTCACACAGTCTGGCTTGTCTAACCAAGCTTTTCCTTTCTTCTGGGCTCTTCGCCTTCATAGACTCACACTTCCACAGTTTATGTTGACCAGAACACAAAGGACAACTGACGTTAGGCGGAGTTGCGGTTACATGAGGACCGATAGGAATTTCTTGGGACTGCGCCGTAAAGGCATTTCTTTCCGGGGGAGGCTGCTTTACTTTGGGTGGCGGTTGTTTTGAACTCCGTTCTTTGTCTGGTGTCGATCCAACTATCTTCCCATACATAGTGTTTGCCAACATAGCTTTCTCTTCAACAAACTCGGCTAAGTGCCTAAAGTTTGGTTTCGTGCCAGCTAGGGTTAATGTGCCGGCTCTGTCCGCCCATTTGGACTGCAGATGAACAGGCAGGCGCTTCACCACCTTTACGAGATTCTCTGAGCTCTGCCTCGTAGCCCATTTGAACGAGGGTTAGCGCACAATTCTGCATTCTAACGGACAGGTCAGACAAACCAACGACGTCCGTATTCCTAAGCTGAGGGCCTTCCACTATCTTCGCGATGTGCGCATGCGCAACGATGTGTTTCTGCCCAAATCGGTGATACAAGATCTCCTGAGCTTTCCTGTAGCCTTGATCTGGATTTGACACAATGGCGCAGTTCTTAATTGCTTCTCTCGCCTTTCCAGTACAGTGTTGAATAAGGTATGTTAGCCTCTACTCGGCGTCTGGTACCATCTTAGCAATGTTGACCTTAAAGTTGTTTATGAACAGCCAGTAGTTCAGGGGATTACCATCGAAGGTCAAGAGCTCTCTTTTAGGCATTTCAAATCCTTGTTGAATCGAAACCGCCATATGCTGCAAAGCTTCCTGTTGCTGCGTCAATAATTGTTGCAACTTTTGCGAACCAGTCAGTCCTCCACCACTGGTGACGTTTCGAGGAGGCCCTGGGTTCCAGGGTTGAGTACTTGGATTGGGCTCTGATTTTAACTCGTTTCTCCAAACTTGACCGGAATCGCCATTCTCAACATTCGATCCATCGTGAGGCTGTTTCGTAGGAGGAAGGGAAAGACGTACTTTCTCTGTCCAGACTGGCTTCAGCTCTGCCTTAGTACTACGTTTTGAACATTCCGAGGCTTCATAGAATTCGTCAATCACTTTAGCTTTCTCGATTTCCCCTTCTGCTGTTAATAAAGCGATCCGACGTCTCAATTCTTCTTCTTGAGCTTTCATTCCGGCTATTTGCCGCTCCATTTCACGCTCCACCTCCTGACGCTTTAACAGGTTGCTTAACTCGACTTTTCGACAAAGAAGTTCGGCTTTAGCCTTTCTCGATCTTTCACTCGCACGCGAACTACTCTTAGAACCTTTAGAACTACTTTTAAAACTCTTTGACTTTACGCTACTTGATTCGGCTAGCGAACGTGTGACGCATTGTGCTTCGACGTTAGCACCATCTTCTTCACGAGGAACCACTGAGCTTTCACTCGCGATCCGTTGAACTGTTTGAGACCATTCTGCGAAACGTTCGTCGAACTCTTTTTTGCCAGACATAACGCTGAAACAAGCATTAGCATTAAGTGCTTCTGATTTCATTGCAGGATCATCAACAAATTGAAAATATTCCTCATAGGCTTGAAAACATCTCGCAAACGCGATTTCAACATTTGTCTTCTTATCACAAGCTTCGTGATGATTTTCGGCGTTTCGCATTAATATTTCGACGTCTTTGTACAACTGGTTTAAGTAGCCAAGGTGACCAGCACGAGTTTTCTTTAGGGAAAACATTTTTTAACGCCTAACAGCGTCCATGTCAAGACGCGAACTTGGTTGTCGAGTCCTTTCAGACTCATCGATCGTTCGTCCGTTAAATGAAAGGTCCGTCGACATAATTCCACAGGAATAAACCACAAACGAACGAAACAGCTTAATCCACTACGTCAGAAACTGTAGCAAACACACCGGTAATTAAGCTATGTCCTGAAGAATAAATTTACGTTGATCTTGATCCAAATCCAAATCCAAATCAGATTGGTTTCTACATCGATTGCAAAGTTGGTATGCTTTGGAAAATCCATTGCTACGTTTATATTCATGATGCCTTTGGTGTTTTGTAGAACCCAATACCCAATTGTTTCTGTAATATTTCACGTGGCATGCTTTTGTTCATTGCTGATCGGCAATTGTACTTGCATATTCATACTATATTTTTATTCATACTATATTTGTCAATTCTAAAACGAGGGATAACCGTTTATTGATGCCACATTTTACGTGGTCGGATCAAAAAACTGTTCTGGTCGCCGGGTCGTAAATATATTATTAAAGAAAGAAAACTGTATTCGGAATAAATTCGATGTATTTGCGAGAAGTTATATAGTATCAGCTTACAACAAACATGCATGCATGTTTAAGTTGTTCTCTAGACGGTGTAGCAAGCGTTTCCGTGCGAGCGAGGTGCTATGTGTCGCGTGCGAGCGAATATTCCGGTCGCGCGAAAATTGGGGCGAGAGCAAAAAAGGTATAAGGAGGTGGCGCTCTCGCCCCAATTTTCGCACTGTTAGAACCCCCGCTCGCACGCGACATAAGCACTCCGTCTCTCACAGAAACGCTTGTTACGCAGGCTAGTTGTTCTCACGAGTATTTATTTCATTTAGTCCGCGCTTGCATGCTTCCAGCCATGGTATCATTATCGTTTGCACGGGTAGTATGCTTTGAAGAATATATTGTTACGTATACATTAACGATACGGCGTTTTTAGGACGAGGAATACGCCTTAGTTATGTAATATTTCACTTGGCCTGCATGTTGCGCGGTATTATCACTGCCCTGTGCATGCATGTACCACTGCCCTGTGCATGTATCACTGCCCTGTGCATGTACCACTGTGCGCTTTTTTATCACTATTCCTTTCCGGTCCGTCGAATAGGACTCTCCCCAGCCTTTGCCTCAGTTTTTTGTTATGCATCTGTCAATTCCAGTAGTAATTCTAGTAACTATAGTTGATTGTAGTATAACATCACTTATTATTCATGATTGAAAATAAAATAAAACGTTACACTGGTTTAAAAATTTAAAAATGTTAGGCTAGGACTGCTACACAGGCTAGGGTAGACTTGCCAAGTCGCTCGTTAGATTCACCAGCAGCGCGCCAATTCTGAAATGTGGCGTGGATTTTTTCACCGGTGAAGCCAGAGAAAATTGGCAAAATGGAATTTTACTACTTTTTACGGTTATTATGCAGGAACTAAGCGCGCGCTCTCTTCGCGACGCGCAGCTGCTTTTTTGCAGGTTTACTTCATTACCAGAGTGGTCGCTGAAATTATTTTCAGCCCACTCTTCGTTAAGGCCGACTTTGATATGTATATTATGAACACAGCTGTAAGTTATTGAGTCGAGGGAATTGGTTTTGTTAAAACTAAGAAAAAAAAATCTTAACTTTACACACGCCACGGGGTGCACCAACGAGGCATATGACACTGACGTCAATAGCACTAGGGATAGTTAACACTACAGCTGCCCCCGCTGTTATCGTTTTTTTTTTTTTTTTTTTTTTTTTTTTTTTCTCAGCGTATCCGTTACTACAGTCAATTATTTCGCTCGATATTTTGGCTATTCTATTTTCTTAATTGATTGAAAATCAGTTTCTTGTTTGGAACGGTCTTGCGATAATTCAGAAAAAAATAATAATAATTTTTCTCCTGTTCTGCTCACAAAGCCAGGCATCACTTGTTTCTGGCCTTCTCTTTTCCAAGATCATGGGCCGAGGACGCGCCATTTACAACAAACTTTCACTATGAATTGTTGAGGTCAAGTAGCTAAGTACAACTATTTCTTATCAGCGCCTAAGAAAATGAAATTGAACATAAAAGCTTGCAATAAGGTGTAAAAAGTTTTAGTACATAATTTTGTCCAGTAACTACTCGACGTCCTGGCAGATCCCGTCTTTATTATATTGTTTTATTATATGGCTACAATAGTACGCGCGCTCTGATTGGCTGATGAATTGTTGAGGTCAAGTAGCTAAGTACAACTATTTCTTATCAGCGCCTAAGAAAATGAAATTGAACATAAAAGCTTGCAATAAGGTGTAAAAAATTTTAGTACATAATTTTGTCCAGTAACTACTCGACGTCCTGGCAGATTCCGTCTTTATTATATTGTTTTATTATATGGCTACAATAGTACGCGCGCTCTGAATTTGACCTAGATCTTCGCGTAATGAAGACAAAAATTGCCTCATTGTCAAAGAAACCGTTTCTTCTGGTTTGGATCGCATGACCTCGAACGACCTCTTGCGCGCGCAAGCGGATATTGAAAAACGTTTTCCTTTTTTCAGCGCTAAAAAGGCCATATAATAAATAACTTATTAACCTCGTCCGTTCGGTCATTACAGGGAAATCTCAGACCTCGGCCTTGATGTATAAGTAGTATGTAACTGACCGTAGCTGTACATTTCGCTTGTTCTTCAGTATGTGGACCTGTAGGTGTATGGAATAGAAACACAATTCCAGATGCTAGAATGTCGGCAACCACACATCATAGTGATTATTATCCATACTACGGTCGGCTGAATGAAAGCAGGGGGAGGGCAGTGTGGTGTACAAAGACTACAAACGACAGAACAGACTATCTTCAAGTTGATATGGGTGCAGTGAACTCTGTTTGCGCGGTGGCGACACAAGGATCAAGTAAAGACAATGTGTGGACTACCAGGTACAAACTGAATCTTTCTACAGATGGAGTCACTTGGAGCGTCTACAAGGAAAACAATGTTGAAAAGGTAAATGTGTCCATCAGCTTGTTTTGGTGGCATATATACATTTCAACATGTAATTCAAACTCATTCAGAATATAAACTATACCTCAACAACCTTCTCAACTTGTATCAACAACAACAATGACAATATTTTTACATCAGGATTCAGGAATTTGCCATGGCAAACATGGTTTAACTCACCTTTAACTTAACCCAAACTGTGGCTGGTGGGAGGAGTGTATCTGACAATTGCAAACCCTTGACTTGTGGGATTATAAGTTTACATGTACATCCGGTGTTTGATTAGTTTAATTGTTACTGAAAGGCGATTAGTAGAGGAATTCGGAACTAAAATATGTTTTACGAAGTCTTAATAATGTTATTCGTACAATAGTCCTTGTTTCATGTCCTGTAATCTGCGGTTATTTCATTTGCTTGTTTGTCTGTTTTTTCATATGTAGGTGCTCCAAGGAAACACAGATAAAGACAGCACTGTGAAGCACTCACTCAGTACTGTCGTCAAAGCCAGATTTGTTCGGTTTTATCCCGTCACGCACAAGAGCCATCCTTGTTTGAAAGTTGAAATATTTGTGCTAAATTAATCTAATACCTAACTTAATTCCTTGGGGTAAAAGTAGATTGAAAAGCTGGTGATTGCATTGTAATCGTTAACTTAATATCACTCGCTTTACCATTAAAGATATGTCAAGCTTTATAAAGGTTTGTTCATTGTTTCCAAGAGGTAGCTGGTAGTCGCTGGATTTGATTTTCTTTAATTTGTCTTAAGCCCTGGCTAAACGGTAATGTAAGTGGACGAAAGTATTCCCATGTTGAAATTGCGGTCAGACTTGCGTTGCGTGGCCAAACGGAATCGCAAGTCTACTGGCAAGTGCACGAAGTTGTTAAAAAAAGCCATTTAAATGCTATTGCGCACAATGTAATTCAGTACTTAAAGTTGATTTTCGTTGGCTGGCCAAACGGCGAAAAACGTGCGTTGACTTGCTTGCAAATTTGATCTCAACCAAAGTGAACTCAAGTCAACGTAAGTACACGCAAGTCGTGGCCAAACGGAGACGCAAATAAACACAAGTTTTGCCGTTTGTGATATGCACACCGAGGCGTAAAAAGCCACGAAAGAGATAACTGTTTGTAACAGCTTGGTGCAATCAGCAATTACAATCAATTTTCTTCCTCTTTAAGACTATTTTAACACTTAATTTTTTTGGCAATTTTTTAAAAGGCGATCAGTTTCAGTCTGTCATTTTCCTTAAGTAATTTTGTTACATTAGCTCGTTTAAGCGATAGTTGTAGTTATAGAACTACAATTCACAAAACCTAACTAAAAAAAAAATACCTTTGCTTAGACACGATGGTACTTAATTAAAGCTAAACGCTTATGAGGCCGTGTATCCCCAATCGATTTGGAATTTGGAAGAGTTGTTTTTTGTGGAGGGAGGAAAACCGGAGTTCACGGAGAAAAACCCTCGGAACAAGGACGACAAGCAACAGAACGCTCAACTCACATATGACGCCGGATCCGGCAATCGACCCCGGGCCACAATGTTGGGAGGTGAGCGATCTCATCACTGCCCCGTAGACACGTACGTAGACAGGAAAAGGAATAAAGAAAATATAAGAGAGCTGTGTAAATGTACTCGACAGAGAGATAAATACGTAAAAGCTATAAAAACTTCACTGAGAAATATTGTTAGAATAGTTACAATTTGCTATTGTCATTGATAGAATAATTTATCACAAGCCGCTACTTTTCTCCAGTATTTTATAAAAAAATAAAATTGATAAACTTATATGTAATCAATCGCTATTAATTAAATGTTGTAACATCAAATAAAGAACTTGAAAACCGGAAGGTAGCAGTATACCTTTTTAGTTGGTTATGGGGGTCTGGCTTGAGTCGTACAGGGGTATTCTCGTGAATCGTGATTAGCTGAATTTATTTTACGTGAAACGTGAATTTAATAACTTAGTCTTTGTGATCCGTGACCCGAAGGTTTTGCGTGACTCGTGAAGAACTTGAAAAATAAAAGATATTTGTTGTTTCATTACTCTTTTCATCGAGATTTTGAATCGCGAGACCTCCGGAAGATTTATGATTATGGAAACAATGATAAAGGGGAAAGATGGCAATAAAAGCATGAACTTCAAAATTAATTTCTTGTTGGCGGGTATTTCCAAAGTATCAGTTCCAAGCAACCAAATCGCATGTTACATAAGTTGGGACATTAGGCATCTCAGTCGTGTATCATGCGAAGAGGCTTCCAAGTGGGGCTGGGCGAAAAAGAAACCGGCGAGCGAAGTTAGTCGTGGGTTCTGAGTTTAAAGTGGGAGAAACATGAAAGAAAATATCCGTGAGCTGAGTAAATATACGAAAGAGAGTTAAATACGTAAAAGTTATCAATTTAGTTTTAAAAGGGTGTTTAGGTACCTAGCGGATTGGGACGTTGGGGCCTAGAAGAAGCCGCAAAACCGAACCAAAAATCATCTAAACCGCAAAACTACAATACATTGATCAAAACCGAAAACCGCACCCCATTACACGGTGAATTTTTTTAGAAAAGTGTTTTTTAGACATTTTTTACCTTTCTGATCATTTGTGAGGGAATTTGTACCACTTAAACTTGCACTTTAAACATAAAAGCATCAATAGGTTACTTGGCAGCAGGATCTTGCAATTGGGATGTTATGGGAGCGCATAATTGAGGTCATTCCCCAGAATTTTGGGGAAACGAAAACGTTGGATAATAAATCTCTTATAAGACATTTTAGTGTGTAGTATCGCTGTAAATGTTTACTCATGATTAGTATTTTGACTAAAATGTCTAATAAGATATATTTATTCCCACAGAATTCCTTTCAATTCAACCAGCTGGGTATCATCAGGCGTAAGACGGGTTACAATAACTTTTAAAGCAATATGTTTCAACAGTGGAGGATTTTTTTTTTATAGGATACTTCGTATCTTTCTCTGATAATAAGGAAGTCGTCTAATGGCAGATGACCTCAGAGAATAAAACTTCTTGAGTCCATTATTGTGAATCTCACCATTTTCATGGTGCCATCCGTGAAATCGCATAAAGTAATCCAAAGTTTTTTCCAACCTACAAAGTATTCTCGATAAAAAATGTGTAAGCCTCACATAGGTACTTTGAATTTTTATTTAAAAAAAAGGTCGAGTATAATTAAAGCGAACATTTGAAAACACAAATTGCTAAACTGCATGTGGGGGATATCTTGGTGACATCACCTGCCTTTCTTGTTTACTGCCAACAAGGTGACTTCTATTATCTCTTAAAAAACTCGGATTCAAGATTGTGTTGTATAGAGTGATCGTGTTCGGTCGGTTGTTCTTTTGGAGAACGCGAAAAGTTTCATTTACAGTACGTCCGCAATATTGCGTAGACGTGCAGGCATTCATTATACTATTTATTTTATTGCAGGAAATGGTAACAGTTTTGAGCTCACTTCTATCTCGATCTCCAGCCGTTACTGGATGACAACTCCGGATTTCAAAACTACTTAAAATCGAGTTCATACTTTTATGAGTTTCACGGAGAAAAAAAAATATCCAGTTGCTTTGCAATCATAGACGAAATTCATCTATATTGTGTCCTTCTTATCGGCCGAATTTATTGTTGTTTGCTGTATTGTAAGATTCGTTTTAAACATTTTAGCGTTCCCAGTTTTAAAGGTTTCCCCTTTTTAAAAATTTTCTTCCCCGTGACCTTTCCTCATTTCCCGTACCTCGATCTTTATATTGCAAAATTTTACTTAGATCTAGGTATATAGCTGGCTACTGCGGGGAGCCGGTCCCTTACGAGAACTTCAACTGCAGCTTGTCGAACGCTAGTGCGGTTACATAGTGCGATCCACTGAACACATCCAAAATAACGACAAAACATGATGAATGACTGACATAAACTTTTAATGATGTAGCTTGAGCTTAATTTTCCTAACAATCCGTAACCAGCTTAATCATCATCATCATCATCATCATCATCATCATCATCATCATCATCATCATCATCATCATCATCATCATCATCATCATCATCATCATTTTTTTTTCCTGTGCTGACTGGTGCCGTTGATATGACAGATATTTGTAAGTCCGTTTATAAAATTGCCCGGCCTATATTTTCATTTTGCAAAACATCTGCATTTTAAGGAATAGGACACCAAGTACGCAGCTGGTTTAACAGGGTAGCTTACAGCTGATCATATGTTATCATGCCGCGGAATTGCGGCTAGCTGCTAGTTTCTATAAATTCAGTCCCACAGTGTTCAATTAATATGAAACTAGGCAAAAATTTCTGGTGTTCTGTGTTTTTTAGAGGAGAAACAAAACGTGCTAGATCTTCCTGTCCGAACGATAACGTCATTGCTAATGGCGAAGTAAAGCATACTTATAAATTATGAATGGTGTCTAGCTTGATGATAGACAAATGAAGATACTAAAACGTGCCTTTTCTTTTCTTTTTATTGAATATATATAGACCGAAAAAGCAGCGAAATTGCTCTATCTGTATGAAAAAAATTGTCACAACTGAATTTACACCATGCTCTTAAAACGCAGTTTTAATTAAAACACTAATAATATACATGAAAAAATTACTCGATTCTGATTGGCTGGGACTGAGTGCAGTTCAGAGGTAACAACAGTGCAAAAAGTGTAACACCAGTGCAAATTACAAATAGACGCGGACGAAAACAACGACCGGGGTTTTCGCAAGGTAAACAACAGTAAAACACCTAAAAGATAGTTCTAAGAAACCAAATACAATTATTAGCACCTCACTCTGGCTAAATGTACGGAAAACGTCAAGCGAAGAGAAAAAAATATCGCCAACAAAATAGAGGAAAACGAGCCGGCAAGCCGAACTAACAGTTCTGCCCTAAAGTAAAAGGACAAAACAGTGACGACTTGTCTTGGAACCAGACCGCTTACAGAATGATAATAGTTACACTCCACAGGCATATAAATAAACAAGGATACAAGCTTTTCAATCCGGCAAGTAAGTTCTTCGCCGACCAAGTTCTTCGCCGGTCTGTCATGGGAAAACGTCCAACTATAAAAGCGCGAAGTTCAACCGAAGAAGAAGTGGACGTGCTATGACAGTAGGAATTTTTTGGTGCCAAAACGCCAGAAGCACTTACATATCTGTAGTTTGTGGTGGCTTTTTGCATTTATCAACTGCCAGGTTTCTTTCATCTTTGGCCGCTCGAAGCTTACATCTCGGTTTCCAAAACGGCCGCCGTCCAATTCTTCAGTTTACGCCGAGCTTTCACAGTCTTATATGTACATTGTCTTTAGTCGGTAATTGTTAACCGAGTTGTGCTTCAAAAACGTTTGAAAAACCACAAATTCCCAAGTTTACAGTACAACTGAATGAATCTGAATATTTCGTTCTTGTGAAAGTTTGAACTTGACATGTGTTTGCTGTGCTTCAACCAATCAATTGAATGAAAAATCAGAAAAGGCGCGCGGTGTCAAAATTCAACTGGTTTTCTTTTTCTCTCTGTCCCTTTTTTCATGTATATTATTAATAAGTAATCACATGATTTTTCTCGTGCAATTAGGAATAAATAAGCACTTGTAAATTTTTCAAAGACTACAAATTGCACTCGCCCTACGGGCTCGTGCAATTTTGTTAGCCTTTGAAAAATTTACTCGTGCTTATTTATTCCTAATTGCACTCGAAATCATGTGATTACCTATACATAGCATCAAATAAACCTACGTTATCCAATTAGCTGATAAGTTATTTAAAGTAAATGTCAATTTGGCTAATATTATATTATAATTTACGAAATTAATGAAACCGTACGTGCTATGTTTTTAATGAGGAAAAAAGGCAAACATGTCTATCTGAATGTGATCGTAAAAGCACGATTTCGTGGTGAAATTAAACTTCACTTTTAATTTTAATACTAGTTGCAAGAATAAAATTTGTGTAATTTGCCTAACCCTAAAAAATTTAAATTAAATTTGCTTAACTCCAATATATATGTTAATGAAGTCATTTAGCTCAAAGTTTACAATCTCCACCTACCTATTTCAACACCTTTCTTGCATCATTTTTCCTGAGTATTTACTAAGTACCTGCAGGTGTATTGTCAGTTCCTGTCCAGTTGACTATGTACTGACGTCAGTGATAAGATAAGGAGAGAAAGTTTGACAGACACTTCAGGCGATTACGGACAGCCCATTTGTTAATTATAAGACGACAGAGTTCCAAATATTAGCGACAAAACCGAACCAGAAGCGTCACTCGTTAAACAGGTTGGGTACAACATAACCCACTGATGGCTGCTTTCTGGCTGACCCAGTTGGTCATAGTCATTCTCAACGTTCTCCTGGTCATCTTATTTGTGGTGGCAAACACAGACTTTTGTGGAAGCGTTTTTGAAGCCCAAGTCGGTAAGTAAACACATCGAAACTAAAACAGCCACAAGGGTTTTTCTTTAGATCTTTTCCATGGAATGTTTTCGTGGATGACACATTTATTTTATAATTTTTTTTTATTTTTAGACCATGCCTTAAATGGTCGCGTAATGGCCAATGCTGTTGTTGCCGACGAGTTTGAATGTCAGCTAAAATGTCTAGGAAATAACAATTGCAAGTCGTTTAATATTCCCCATAACGACGGCAACAGTGCAAAGCGGCTCCTGTGTGAGCTTAACAATGAAACCCGACAGATGAAGCCAGAAGATTTCAAAAGGAAGAAAGGATTCACATACTATGGCTCTGTTCAGGTTAGTTTCTTAGTTAGTTCTTAGTTTGACGAACATTTCCTGGTTCAGGCACAACTGCTTTCCTACTTATTTTGTTGATTAAACAAGAGTGCGAGAATATTATTTTATTGATATACAGTATACTGAGTCAAGCGCACGAGGGGAGATACCAAGGATACCAGCCGATACTGCTTTGATACGGTCAGAAAATTTTTGCACGTTATTTTGTCTCCCATCCAGGTCTCCTGTATCGATGCTTCCCGTAATCGGAATGGCCAAGCAACAAAGATTGGTCAGTGTCACCCAGGATACAAGGGAAAACAGTGTCAAACAGGTGAGTTGTAATACGTTAAATGCAGTATCTTAGGTGCCTGTTTGTACGAGGAAGGCTACTTTCGGTAGCGAATAAAAGCTCATATAATTCTTGGAATAAAGAAGACCAGGATGCATTATTACTGTTTTCTTTGTAAGATGGCGGGAACCGCATACAAGAGTCGGTTAGGAGATCGGATCGTAGTTTTACATTTCATAGCGCGTTCAAGATCAACAACCCTTGATAGCATTTCAACAAAATCGTTGCACGTTGTCTTCTAGCTGTACGAAGTTCCTGTAAGGACATCCGGGATTCAGGTGACTTCAAAGGAGACGGCGAGTACTGGATCGATCCAGAGAAGAGTGGAAAACCTTTTAAAGTCTTCTGTAACACGACAAGTGAGTACGAAAATTGTATTCGGTATAAATTCGATATGTTGGCGAACAGTTAAATAGTATTGGGCTACTATACGAGCATGCATGCCTGGAGGCATGTTTCAGTTGTTCTCGCGAGTGTTCATTTCGTGTGCGCTCGCGATCGAGTACTTGTATGCTTCCAGTCATGGTACTCATAGTGAAAATCCATATTGTTTCTGTAATATTTCACGTGGCATACTTTTGTTCATTGCTTATCGACAATTGTACTTGCCGATTCATACTATATTTTTATTCGTACTATATTTGTCAATTCTAAAACGAGGGATAACCGTTTATTGATGCCACATTTTACGTGGTTGGATCGAAAAACTGTTCTTGTCGCCGGGTCGTAAATATATTATTAAAGAAAGAAAACTGTATTCGGAATAAATTCGATGTTTTGGCGAGAAGTTATATAGTATCAGCTTACAACAAGCATGCATGCATGTTTAAGTTGTTCTCTAGACTGTGTAGAAAGCGTTTCAGTGCGAGCGAAGTGCTGTGTCGCGTGCGAGCGAATATTCCGGTCGCGCGAGAAATTGGAGCGAGAGCAAAAAAGGTATAAGGAGGTGGCGCTCTCGCCCCAATTTTTGGCACGGTTAGAACCCCCGCTCGCACGCGACGTAAGCACTCAGTCTCGCACAGAAACACTTGTAACGCAGGCTAGTTGTTCTCACGAGTGTTTATTTCATTTAGTCCACGCTTGCATGCTTCCAGTCATGGTATTTTTATCGTTTGCACGGGTAGTATGCTTTGAAAAAATATATTATTACGTATATATTAACGATACCGCGTTTTTAGAACGAGGAATACGCCTTATTTATGTAATATTTCACTTGGCCTGCATGTGCGCGGTATTATCACTGCCCTGTGCCACTATGCGCTTTTTTTCAGTATTCCTTTCCGGTCCGTCGAGTAGGACTCTCCCCAGCCTTTGCCTCAGTTTTTTTGTTATGCATCCGTCAATTCCAGTAGTAATTCAAGTAACTATTGCTGGTTTTCACTGTCACGCCACAAAAAAGGGAATCCAAAACTATGGAGTGAAAAAACTCAAGAATATTATAGGTTGTAGAAAATTACCAGATATTCTGTTTATCCAAGTCTCGGGTTTGTACGGTATTTTGTACTCGAGTTATCCGTCAAAATGTTCCACACAAATTTACAGAGCTCTGTATGGAAACGCCATGTTGGTGCCCATGCAGTTGGGCACCAACATGGCGGCCGGAAATCAACGAAAACATCTGGTATTCAATTCTGCTATAAAAGGCAGTTATATCACTCTCATGAACAAGTAAGCATTCACATAAACACTTCTCACAAAACCTCAACTGTTCGGATTGTTAAAAATCGTAGGATAAGGCATTATTTTGAAGCATACGTGACAGCCTTCCGGCGGCCATCTTGATGTCGTGTGGCATGAATTTCCGAAATTCAAAATAGTCTATCTTATAGACGGCGGCTGCTATCGAGCTAAAAACCTTCAACAAGATATATATTAAGAATGTCTAGCTGCCAGTGAAGGATAAAAACTCAGGGGTCTTGAGATTCTGGATTTTAGAATTTTGATGACGTCACGTGAAAACCAAGAATAGTTGATTGTAGTATAACATCACTTATTATGTCAAATTATGTCCAATCTGATACACGGTTACTAAATAAGTGCTTGTGTAAAAATACAAATGCCATCATAAACCATTCATTAAAACCCTCCAAACGCATTTTCGAAAGATACGGCTGTCAAAAACTGGTTGCCTTGGAAGCGTCAAAGCCAGTGAGTACGTGGCACTAGTATCAAAATGTTGCCAATCGAACTTCAGGAAAAGTCGCCGAGTTTGGTGATTTTAGCTTTAATCGCTTTGAAGTCACAAATATTTAAAATAATCAAAACTAGTTGTTACATTCGACTGCCATAACTTTTATTTGTTTGGCCCTCGTTATAGAGTGTAGACCTGTAGGAGTGGCAGACACTAACAAGATACCAGACGCGAAAATGACATCAAGCTCGTACTATCTTGCGTACCATCCGTACTTGGGCCGGCTTAACGAGACAAGAGGAGGGAAAGGTTGGTGCGCTAAGACTAGAACCGACAGAACAGACTATTTACAAGTGGACATGGGGATGGTGCACGTCATCTGTGCGGTGGCAACACAAGGTAAAGCAACTGGTTCATATGTGACAAGCTACAAGCTAAACCTCTCGACTGATGGAGTAAACTGGAACGTATATAAGGAACAAAATCAAGAGAAAGTAAGGAAATAGCATATGAAAACAACTTCAGTTAATCTATTTAGAGCAAGGGTTATTAATTTTTAGCGAGGAGGTATGTGACCGTATTTACTCGATGAGCGCCGCCTCCTCGAACTGAAAATCAATGTAATCCTTGAGAATAAATTTCCGACATTGATTGAGACAAGTAAGGCTAGATTAGGTTGAATAGTTTGAATAGTACTTGTTCTTTAACCCTCGGTACTTGGTGGGAGGGGGGGGAGAGGGGGTGGTTGATGGCATCTTTCGCTCCCTTTAGGTTTTTGTTCTATAAGGGCAGAGCGAAATTATTTTGCATTGAGTAGAAAGCGCTCCGCTTACTCTAAAAGATGACGTAATTAAGGTTGAATATGACGTCATAAGATTTTCTTAGTAAGGAACGGGAATTTAGACAAAATGAAGGCAAAATGCCTAGGGAATGTTAAAAGCGTACAACTCGTACAATTTTATCCTAAGCAACTGGAAAGATTATGCATGCAATAAGTACGTTGCCATGGCACCGACAAAAATCATGGGCACATAGTCAGCTGGCCAAAATTTCTGCAAGGAATAGATGAACAACTACTGAACGTTACAGAACAACAGAGTAAATGGCCTTCTCAAAATTGCGACAAAAAAATCTATGGGAGGGAGTGTTTAATAGGGGGAGGAGCTTGAACAAGTCCGGCGGTTAATCGAGTAAATACGCCATTCACATTCAAGGGTTTAGGATTTAGAGCAGACTATCCCTTTGACTTTTTCCGCTGGATAAGACATCTTTCTCGCTGACTCAGGTTGACGCCTATCATAACGTTTTAAAATTGAAACCTTTCCCACATTTGTGTCCCAGTAACAGTTCTAATAATCACTGATCCACGAATCATCTCCCAGGCCAATTATGAAGCTGAACCTTTCCCTCCTCAGAACAAAACATGGAAACTGTATACTTGTGCATCTGAATTCACATGGCACTTCAAGCTGTTTCGGCAAACAATATACTTATACCTCTTCTCTTACTCAACAGATATTTCAAGCAAACAAGGATGAAACTAGCATTGTCAAGCATCCCTTGGCTAATGTAGTTCAAGCTAGATTTGTCCGGTTTTACCCCGTTACAGACCCGGGTCATCCTTGTATGAGAGTTGAAGTATTTGTACAACAAATGGATTAAGATTATCACCATTCGTTAATTCCATCATGAAGGGTCTAGTAATTAAACCCCGGGGGGGTACTCCCCTAAATTTCGGATAGGGGTGTGCCGCGAACCCGTTCTCAAACCCTGACCCTGTCTAAGGATAAAGAAAACGAAAATTAATACCCTTTCTAAGGCCCAAACCTGAAAATTGACACCCTATTCAAGGGGAGGAGAAGCATTGCGTGACGACTCAAATAACGGCTAACCGCGCACGGCGAAGCTCAAATCTTTCAAAATCGCTTTGTTAATACTTACTGACGGATAGTTCAGTTTTAACAGACAATTTTTTTTTTTCGTTTAGCTGGGCGTTTATTTTTGCTGATAGAATTTAGCTACCCTATCTAAGGATCACACCGGGAACACAATGACAAAAGGAACAAAAGTGATACCCTATTTAAGGACCGAGAACCTCAAAAAACATACCCTATCCCGCGGCACATACCTATATAGCCCATATATGGGAGTAACCCCCCCCCCCCCCCCCCTCCCTCCGGGGAATTAAACCTACCTAGAAAACCAAAGTCGGAGGACAGGGAAGCTGGGCTAAGAAGTACAATGTAGTTCGCATCTTTAAGAACACAACATGTAATTGGCATACTCAAATTCCTTTATGTGAAACCTCGGACGCTTGCATGCGAGGCGGTCCTACTTGCATGCCAAGATGTGACCGGATCCGACTACTGTTGATCATCCCAGGAGTTTACATGATTGATTTTACATTATTTGATAAATCTTTGAAAATATATTGGGTACGGCGTCTATGCTCCGAAGGTTACCAACTACGGAAACTCATCCCTTTGCAATATTTTTCCAATGTTGGCGGAACATTCCTTTTTCAATGTAATTTCGACGTAAAGATATAATTTCACACTGGCAAGATCTAAATAATCCTGTTCCCGAAACAAAGAAAGACGTCCTTGACCAAAAATTAATTGTTTGGAATAATCTATTCGTGAGAATTAAAAAGCCTCCATAAATTTCCGAAGTTGGCATCTAGCCGGCGTTTATTAACTTTCCAGTCTCGTAGAGGCAGATCGAAATCAATTTCTATCTTTTGGTGTATTCTTAAAAAAAATAAAGGTAAAATGCAACTTTTTGCAGTATCGCGGTCTCCTTTCTGCAATACCTAGTAACCTTAGAACCTAGAAAACTCTTAGAAATTGCATTCTGTGTAAAATGAAAAAGATAAAAGACCCTCATTGTCTTTGTTGCGCCAACATAGACCAAGCAGTCACTCATTTATTCTTATTCTGTTCCGAATCTATTATTCGGTATCAATCTGTTTCCCAAAAGAAATCTTAACCTTTTCAACAATGAAATTCTGTATGATGTGCTGAATGATTCATCCTCTTGTTCAACCCTAAACCATCTGATTTTCATTGGTAGATACTTTCTCTATTGCAAGGCCTTAAACAACGTCAAATTTCAGTTCGCAGATTTAACAAATATCGTAAACGATAAAATTTAAAATTTAACCGAACGCTACAAAAGTCATAGGTTTAATGTCTAACAAATAGTATAGTATAGTATAGTATAGTATAGTATAGTATAGTATAGTATGGTATGGTATGGCATGGCATGGCATGGCATGGTATGGTATGGTATACTGTATACAGGACCCCTAAGATAACAGTACTTTCAAGTACTGATGGGTTAATCCTGTTAAAATATTTGTTTATTATTATTATTATTATTATTATTATTATTATTATTATTATTATTATTATTATTATTATTATTATTATTATTATTATATATAATTATAGTCTAGTCTAGTCTAGTTTAGCCCAGCATAACATAGCATAGCATAGCATAGCAAAGTATCTTTTAGCATAGCATAGCATAGCATTAAAGCATAGCATAGCTTTAGTAATATATTGTGATGATTTTAAATTGTGTAATGCATCGTATTGTAAATTACGCTTGTAAGTAATTTTAGTAGTGTAGTATGATATTTCCAACAGTGTTAAAGCAAATGTCAAGTAATGCCTCTAAGTAATTGTAATGTACAGTACATTTTAATGTTAATTTAAATAATAGTGCGTATATGGTAGTATGAATTTTTGTTCTAAATAAGGCTCATTAAAAATCAAAGTCTCCTTCGAGCCACCTCATGGTATCTGGTTATTATTCTATGAGACTTGCCTCTTTTCCAACTGTTTTAGTTGAAAAGCGCAATAGAAATATATGAGGATGGAATGAACTTGTTGCGGAATGAAAGTCATTCCGGAAAGATTTGGGGAGCGTGCTAAATTTGTTACTGATTAGTAGAGCCCTCGTCGTTCCCAGGGTCTCCCCCCTCTTCTCGCTCTGGGGGGCGGGGCGGGGCGGGGTAAGAGAGATCTTGGGAACGAGGTTGTAGTGAAGCGGGACGGCTGTACACAGGCTATAGTGGAGCCATTATGTGAAAAAATCATGTTGCGGAGAGAAATGGGGGATTAATCATAGTCAAGCTTTTGGATCGTGGAAAAAGTTATTTTTCGTAGTAACAAGTCGGGGTGTACGAAAACAGCGAAAGTCTTCCCCAAGTGTACCATAGCCTGTTGGCGTTCATATAGTGTGGGGTGCAGCGTGCAGAAGAGTGGTGAAGATAGATTTCTTTTTACCCCTGGCTGTTCTTTGTGGTAGAATAAACTATTGGAAAATCTGGAACAGAGTACTTTTTCCAGCATGATGATTTGAAATTATCAACGAAAAGCTGTGTTGGGTCAGTGCCTTGGTCAAGTGAATCGAAGTTATAAATATAAACGTGATTGAAACTGCTAAAATTTAGTTATTGTTAGATTCTTTATTATTAAACAGACCAATACCACACTTTGAGGAGTATGATGCAGCAAAGATGTACAGTATTATCTATGAAAGTGATAAGAAACCCGCTTCCATCTGATGTTGGCCTGTAGAACACTTGTAGCCATTATTTCTTTTATACTTTTTTTTAGTTTTGACCTTCATGTAGGTAAAATCGATATTTGTAGTTGATTGTTACTACCCGAAGGTTGGGTGGGGGAGGGGGGTACTTCCATATACATGCTATATGCCGCTGTGCAGGATGGGGTTTCAAGCTATTTTGGCTCAATAAGACTAGGCTAGTACATTGTGATTGAAACTTTGCACTGAAAGAACCTTATGTAAATATAAATACAAATCATTACAGGAATCTTAAAAGCAACTGTCTGCAGTTGTAATAGTGTTTCTGAAGAACAGCAAGTTTCAAGTAGAGTGGGAATTTTTATGTGTTTGATAAATACATACTGTGAATACTCTTACCAGTAGACACATCAGTTGTGTTTTATCAGCTTTGAGCTTGGCAGTTGCCATTGTAGATATTTTTATATCAGTCTTTCCATCAGTACAATTTATGACCATGACAAGTTTGATGTTGCCTTCTTCTGACAAATTCATATATCGCAATGAGCTATGGTCAACACGTTGAGATTAAAACTGCTGTAAATAATATTTTCCAAAAACGTGAATATGTTTATTTTTAATTTTATTATCTGGTTATATATTTAATTTTGAAATTAACCTAAAATTCACATTTGGACAAATGAAAGAACCTCTAATGCCACAAATAGAAACGGCTTTCATCGTTTGCAGGAAATTATGAAGCAAGTTTCCGAACAAATGTTAAAATATAACAGTTCATTTGCTACAAGCTTTATACAAAATGAAATACGATAGTAACCGAGGGAATCTTACCTTTGCTTCCAGATAGTAAAGCGTTCATTTCATTTGAGCTTGCAGCATAATTTCTTGCTGCGGCTGCATTGTAGTCATTTATTCACCCTCCAAATGCATGTATAAACATTTCCCAACGCTCGATTATCATCGCTTTAAGACTTTGGTGCTCATTTCTCTGCAGTCGAGTATTCTTAAGCATGATTCCATTTCGTTTAAGAACTCCACAAACGTGTATTTTGATATGATCATGACATGAATGCAACGAAAACCCATCTGTTTTTTTTCGAGCCAACAGCCGCCATATTGGATCTCTCCATGTGCTTGGGTAAATTGGGCAAATTTCGGCCTACATCTTAATGGCCTTGATCGATACATCGCAACTTTTAAGACTTTAAAACCCATCTGTTCACTTGAGCATTCTTGATCACATTTTCTGATCGTTTGTGAGGTCTTCAAAAGTGTATTTTGATCAAAGGTGTAGCGAAAGGAACAAAAATCCGCCTTTACATTTTAGCGTCAGACTCAACAAGACAGACGCCATTTCAGCTCATGTTGTAAACATGTACTGCCGCATTTGTTCCACCCCCTCCCCCCACATATATGAACATAAGACAATGGCCCGACTTTGTGGACAAATCAAACCCTAGCGGGGGAGACACGGGTAAACGTGTTTAATTCACTTTTAATGGGGATTTAATGCATACATTAATTGTTTAACGGGAATGGAGTGACATCGAACCCTCACTATACCTCATGGTATTCATAATACCATGAGGTAAAAAGAGCATTTCAGCTGCCAGACCAGCTTTAAATCGATCTACTGCATCTCTGGTCGTCTCTGCTCTGCACTTTACATCGTCGAAACTGGCCATTGTACCTTAATAGAGAACGCTTCGGCGAACATCTGAGACGCACAGGGTGGAATATACCCGGATTTCCCATTGTAAATCATTAAAATGAAGAACACCATGCGGTTATTTATTTCTATCACATATTAATTGGTTTCGTTAAGATCTCTCTGCTATATTTTTTAATCTGTTTACGTTTGAATTTTATCGCCATATTTTATGCCCAGAAAATGAGCTCGTTCCTGAAGGAATCAGAGTCTACACGCACTTTTAATCGACAAATTATTTTTATCATCTTTATATCAGGAGGCCTTGTTCATTGAGTTCATCAAAACAGGAATACAACTGGAATCAGATCACTTGTGGGTACCATGCCCTTTTAGCCTGTTTTAATTTAAATAATCACCTAACGAAGTGATCCACCTCCTCAGCGGTGGCTCGTCATGATCGTCAAATTGTTGTGGTCGCAGTAACCGATGCATATTGGAATCCTGGTCACAGCATTTTTTTTTTAATGAAGAAGCGTTTTCAATTAATTCGCATTTATCATTTCGACATATTGAGCCTTGCAGTATGGCAGGACATGTGTCACACATAAGAAACTGCTATATGACCTTGCTCATCACGAGTCTCCCATAGCTCAGTGGTTAGAGCGAACAACTGGTATCCCGTTGGGGAACTTGGAAAATATATTTTTTTCGAGTATTCGACTTGAGAACGCTTCCTCACTTATTTCACTCTATCCAAGTCACCATTTCACCTAATATTATAACAAATACATTAGATTGACCGGAAGTTATTCCCCTCGGTTCTTGATGCGTGACACTTCAATGAATATCAACGAAAAAAATCAACGTGCAATTTTGTACTAAAAGTCACAAACGTTTCGAACATAGCCCTTCTTTATCTGTCTATTTTAAAAGGTATAGGCGCACAGAAACTAGTTGTGCGCACACAGTTTTGTGTGAAATGAAAAAAAAAAAAACAACAACAACAACAACAACAAAAAACATTGATTGGGCCCTCTGGTTGCATTGCCGAACCTTAAAATGTTAGCACGAGTTTTGAACGCCAACGTAATTACTTCGACGTTTTGCAGCTTCGTATAGATCACCAACAAGGCTTTCAATGTGCTACAAATTCGTAGCCACCTGTCTAACCAATAAATAAAATAACTGATTGGCACGGCAACTTCGCGTTTATCGACATTTTTCTCATTTAAAAAACTTCCAATGGTATTGGTCGCGTATTCAGAATTAAAAAGGCCATTAAAAACTAACCAGTGAGCTCCGCTTTTACGCTTGCCTACATCTTTATGTGTTTTGTTTTGGTCTCGATACCAGGCACAATGCAGTGCGCATTTCTTGAGCTTGCTGCCAATCAATGCACTGTTTAATGTTGTCCGCTGTAGCAGAATTGGCAAAAAAAAAATGGCAAAATGAAAAGTGTAACTTTGCAACTTGCACGAGCAAATTTGAATTGAAAGATGCAAGTTGCTTCAATACAGTACATCCGATTTCAATGTGAAGATCCCCTTTTTAGGATTCTCCATTTTAACGCTATTCAGGCCGGATCCGCAGGTGATCCGTAATGTTGGTTTGCAAATTCTTCAAATTCCCCCCCCCCCCCCCCCCCCCAATTCCGTATCACCAGAAATAATTGAAGCCTCCCATAGTCAACCAGCAAAGCGTGGTTTATGAATATAAATGTGATTTGTGCGATGCAAATTATATTTTGTACACACGCCGCCATCTACATCAACGTGTCGAGGAGGATAAACATTCCGTAATTGGAAAACACGTAAGAGACGAACATAGTGTTAAGCCCTCCAACCTCCGTGACAACTTCACCATATCTAAAGCTCGAGTGCTTAATTTTCGAAATGCTATACATTCGAAATAAAAGACCGAAACTGAACACTCAAGCGGGCTCTATTCGCGCGAAACTTTTTTTTAATACGCGCTTATCATGCTTTATGTATTATGTATTATGTATTATGTATCATGCTTTATGTATTTCTTTTTCACACTTCTATTTTTGTATATATATCTTATGTGATTTTTTCACATTTCACTTTCGATAATGACGGCATGAAGTCGTCGAGACCTCAAGTTACTTTTCTATCGTTAATCTTCTTGTTAAAATGTTTCCCAAAATCGACTACCATTAAAAATCGAGTAACGGGCAATTGTTTTTCTCTGTCTTAAAAGACAAAGAATATTTAAATTGGAATTTTAAAACAAAGAATCATTTTCTAACCAGCAGAAAAGAAAAAAAATAATCTCACATTACAAACAATAGTAGGTTCTTTGATCACCAGTAAGGATAGCACAGGTGTGATTTGTGATTAGCTGAATTTATTTTCCTTAAAACGTTAATTTAATAAATTATTATTCGAGATCCGTGACCCAATGGTGTTTTGTGTCTCGCAGCTACTTTTATTACTTATGTTATGAAGAAATAAAAATGATAAAGTTATGTGTAATCAATCGTTATGAATATTTTGCAACCAGCAGCCAAGTTTTAGCATCAAATAAAGAACTTGTGAACCACACGTTGGCACTATTTCTTTATAACATTAAGCTCGGGGGGGAGGGGGGGGGGACGGGAAGGGGGAGGGGGGTGTTTGAAAGGAATGAAAGGTTCTGAATCATATCTACTCACCGTGAA
The DNA here is from genome assembly GCA_963693305.1 of Meandrina meandrites. NCBI lineage: Eukaryota > Metazoa > Cnidaria > Anthozoa > Scleractinia > Meandrinidae > Meandrina > Meandrina meandrites. Next base: position 28,317,557 of record OY855906.1, read on the forward strand.
AGTTACCAGGGCGTTTATTCAGGTGCTTTAGTCCCACACAGCCCCTTTCAATTTCAACCAGCTAGGTATCACAGGACATAAGGCGGGTGACAACAAGTTTTAGAGCAACATGTTCCAACAGTGGGGGATTTCTATATAGGATACTCTGAAAAACATGTTCCTTTAGCATTTTGTATCTTCCTCTGATAATTAAGATGTCGTATTACGGTAAATGACTTCATAGTGTCAACCATCTTGAATCTCAGCATTTCCATGGTGCCATCCACATGAAATCGCATCAATTAATCCAAAGTTAATTCTGATTTCGAACCTACAAAGTATTCCCCCGATGAAATAACATGTAAGCCTTAAATAGGTACTTTTAATATGATAATTTAACCGAAAATTTGAAAACACAAATTGCTAAACTGCATGTAAAAATGGGGATATCATGGTGACATTACCTGCCTTTCTTCCTACCTGCCTTTCTGCCTTTCGTCCGTCCGTCCGTCCGTCCGTCCGTCCGTCCGTCCGTCCGTCCGTCCGTCCGTCCGTCCGTCCGTCCGTCCGTACGTACGTACATACGTACGTACGTACGTACGTACGTACGCACGGATTAGGCCTGGGGACGAGTTTATCTTTGTCCTTAATTTGGAGTCCTTCTTACCCAAAAGTAGCACAAAAACATTTTTTTTTGGTTTGTTGAGAGTTAACTTAAATGTCATAGAAACTTGCAAGAACACTGCATTACTTCAGCGTTTTTTTTCTCATGTTTTCTCGTGATCTGGACATTTCATTTCAACTTAAACGAAGCGGTTGTATGAAAAGGCGGCAAATAGTTCGTACGTTGTTCACTTTTTAACCTGAATGAAAGACGCGAAGAAAGGTCAAAGCTGGAAAACATAGTTCTTCGTGAATATTTCTCACTCTATTTACTCATCTGCATCATGAAAACTCATGCCAAATGATGTAGGACAACCTGTTAACGGGAAGATCCGAAATAATTGCCGACTTCAACATAATATACAGTTGAGTTGAAGCACTGCGGCTAACCAAGGCTGAAAAATTAATTGAGCTGACATTGAGCTAAAAATTTATAAAAGAGAGCTCAGAGCCGGTGAAGTTCACTAAGTGATGGATAAAAGACTGTTAACATCTACACCGAAAGGAAAGGAGAGATCAATCTTCGCTGATAATTCAAAACATGTATATGGGTGTTGGAGTAAGCCGTACAACGAGTGGCGTTTTCGTTTCTGATATATATTGTGCTGGTTTGAAATTTTTGCGCTGCAGAAGTTACAAGCCTTCTCCAAACTTGAGGTAACAAACGTAAATGTATATATGCAGTAAGCATAAGTTTGATTTTATTGTGAGAATCTCTTTATACTATACTTCATTTATGAACGAATTTGAAGTAGTGTCGGTTTTCAGATCTTCCCGTAAATATGCTGCTGCTTACAAACCTGTTCATGTTTGTACATTTTATACAGACATTGTTTATTAAATATTTCTTTTAGGTTAATTGTTTTGTGCTTTAGTTAGTGGAGTTAACTGTGATGTTCATGATTGACCATGATTGAATTTTGATAACAATATCAAATTATTAAGTTTCACGGATCAAAATCACGATTTCGCTTTATAAATTACTACACGTACAGAAAAATCCTGCGAAATAAAACTGAATAAAACTACTCAGCGATACTGCACACCAATATATATTTAAGCGATCTATTATCCAAGCGCTCTTTTTTTTATACTTGCTTGCATGCGAGTGTGTTGAAATCGTAAACCAATATTTCGCCGATTTCGTTGCGAGTTACCTGTGCTTGGCTGAGCTTACCAGAAATGAAGAAAATTGAATCAGTTCTCTGCATAAAATTCTCTGAGGTTTTTAGCAAGGCGTACGGTAAAACAGAATTAGTTAATCATGCAACCAAACTGCAACGAAAAGAACACGGTTAAAAACAGTCAAAACAACATTGTAAGCTTATTCTAACTTAGCGTGCACTACTTTCCGAATCATAAACTGCCACAATTCTTTCACAAAATCTGCTTTAAAATGACTTACAAAACTGGCATCATCAATTTGCAGAGTTTCCGCCGTGAGTTTTGTTTGCCGTAGCGTGAGTTCATTTTGTTTACTGTTTTTAGCAGCGAGTTTACTTAGTTTGTTTTTCTGTATTTGTTGAGTTGTTTTTTTTTTATGCCCTAACTGCTTTGGAGAAAATCAAAGCAAGACCAAGGTCTTTTTTACATTGAATAAGTCATAAAGGATTATTAACATAGTGTACAGTAAACGTTGAATAAAGTTTTACTAAGATTTGTTGTTGCGCCTACGTGCGTACGTGAGGAACCCATGCACTCGTCAATTTTAATTTCAGAACCTGTCACAGGCAAAAATTTAGAAGGATTAACCTCGAAATATATTGACATCGCCTTCGTCAACAAAACCATGAGAGGTTTTTTAAATGTAAGATATTAAGTTTAACCATGAGCGATTGAAAATTAATTTATTTTGAACCCTTATGTGCCACTGTATAAGCTTAGAAATAGTGTGGCTACTTATTTGGTAAGACTGTAATTAAATTGAGCAAAAAAATAATAAATGGGAGCTCCGCTTTTAGGCCTGCCTAAATCTATATATTACTGTTTCCAAGCTTTTTCGTGAAGGTAGGCTACGATTGGCCAGGAGTGACCAATGCCTTGCTGTGGCGGAGGGGGAGGGGGGGGGGGGGGGGGGGGGCTTTCTGTGTGTCCCTATGACACGTGAAGCTAGCAACGCCACTCGATAAACAGCATTGCTACAGAAACAGAAGTAAGGGAATTTGCAATTGCCGGTGAAAGGGGAGATGAAGGCCAATCAACTGGGTATATGAAGGGTGACGATGAAAGCCAAACGGATATGCGATATCTCCAGCCCGATGGCTAATCTCCTTTCACCAAAAGAGACCATATATGTTGGACTCTCTGTTGTACTGAGAAGGAGAAGGTGGAGATGGCTGGGGCATGTCCTATACGGATCGAATAAACTCACTGCTAAGAGTTGCACTGCAATGGTGAGTGAGAAAAAGAAGTGTGGCCTCACCCTTGAAACAGCCGCTTGACGACATGCAGAGCCGGATCGACAGCAGTGGAGGACCCTTATGGAAGCTCCATGTGCCACTCTGGGTACTTTTGGGTCCTGACTGTATCGAACTTGCTATACTTCATTGATCCCGGTGTATCACATCGAATGAAATCGAACTTAATTACAAGAAATTTGGTCATCGACTGAAATCGAAAAAAAAAAAAAAACGTTTCTTTTGTTCGATCTACTGTAGGCCTGATCTAAAAAGTTCACTTAAATTTTGTTGTTTGCGTGCTTTGTTGTGTATTGATGGGGTTTTGAGTCTAGCTATGGCCGTTGTCGTTATTGTTTTAGTGTGCGACAACGGCTAACAAGTAATTAACGGACTCAAAACCCCATCAAATCATGAAATACCATTTAAACAACAAAACGTAAGTGAACTTTATTTATAATGCTTACAGTAGATCACAGTTTAGAATCAAAAGATGCAAAGTCTAGTATTTTATGGAACATTTTTCGCGATCAGGTGAATCAAGTCAAGGTCAGTCGTTACAAATAACAGTAAATGTATGATATCAAATAGCGTATCGTGAAACGTACGTCACGAGGCCTCAGACACAGAAAATTATCTTTCTGTGATAGCTCCATGGAAGATCCTTTTTTTTGTATTTTTTCGATTGAGCATGGAAATCGAGGAAACATGAGGAATGCATGCTACCATTGTAACTGGAGCGCACATGGCGTAATTTTACTGATTAGTCTCGTTGGGGATGATTCCCGTGAATGATTATACCTTTATACTTACAGCCCTTAGTTACAAGAAAACTCTTTCCCATGGTGAATGAATGTTGAGAAGATACTCTGAGCAAAGAAACTGAAGCAATAGAATGGGCCCTCTCGATCTCCCGATAATCCCGTTGCGCAGACTTACTTCAGTTATCTTGCACCAATTTGCATTGTTGTAAAAGCTTTTAAGTATCCGTCGTCGTTAATCTGCAGCAGCTTTCCTTATAGGTGTAGTGTATTGTGTCTAGTTTGTTTCTAGTTAACTGTGGAAAAGGTACAAGAAGCGCACTTTCTCTTCTTTCGTTAGGCTAGTCATGCAGTTGTAAAGGTGTTAAGGGAAAATGCGTGACGAGCCCGAAACTTAATCAGGTCAATTAAAGCAGCAATAGGATAAAGTTACGGCTTACAAATTTTTCGTCGTAGAGAAGAATGTCAGAGGTCGAATTTCTAGTTTTTGTCCTCATAAACAGAAAGTGATCAAGAGTGATCGAAATATGGATCCCAATACGGCAGTGACTGGCGAAGAAAACATTTATTTTGAGATGGAATCCACAGCAATAGCTGATGGCTACGATGACGTCGTTGAAACTTACGATGAAGTCATTCAGGCGACCGCTGGTGAAAGGCCTCTTCCAGTACCAAAGCAGACGAGTTGCGAGAAATGTATGCACGAAGCTAACAACGACAGGCATGCCTTAGCAGAGCTTGAAAATATCTGTCGTTCAAACACAGTGATAGTTCGACGAATGTGGTTTATTCTAGCCGCTACTGTTGCTGTTCTTCTGACAGCGGTTGCCACACTGGTTTTAGTGACATTAATGGTTATGAAGTCCACAGATTGTGCCGCAACGCAAGGTAAGCTTCAGAACCTTTGCATTCCAATGAGTGTTCATGTTTGAATCGGAGTATTTGCAGAACACTTTAAACGAGAAATTAATAGCTTTTATATTTCATCAAAGTAAGAGTGACGAACTTACCTGAAGCGAGGTCTGCTTCTGGTAAGTAAAGTAACATGTTATGGATGTCGTGGTCGAACAATAGTTAGCGAGTCGAGAAAGGGCCGGGATCATTGTCATGTGTTCTTAAAAAGGCACCGCTTTTGCAGTGCCTCACTCCACAAAGGGATATAAGTGGGGGCCAGCGATATTTTGAGGGAAAGCCATCACAAAATCTGCTGTATAAGTATCCCTTTCAGAGGCAGTAGCAGTACTAGTAGCTAATTATCCCAGGGTCAATTGGTTTGGTTTTGTTTTTTTTTGGTTTTTGTTTTGAGCGGTTGCCTATATTACACTCGCAAATGCACTTGGCACACGCCACATGATTATAACAACCTAATGAAGTAAACTCTGAAAGAAACTTACAGAGACTTGATAAGAAGTTTTTTCCTAAAAAAAATAAGGAATGGCAAATTCTTATTTCAAAGTAATGTGCCGTTCGCGTGACTCACCAAGCGATAGCGTTACCTTCCAACTACTCTTAATAACATTTCTCGTTACTTCATTACAGAATTGCGCCCATTGAAAAGCGTCGCCCGAGAAATGTGGGGTACCCATGATGCTTTGCGGGCAGAACGCCCTGGAAACGAGGTTGTAAAGACTGCCGCTGTTTTCGGTTTCTTGTGATCCTAAAGTGATGAATTCCCAAAAGGGAGTTAAAAGTTTTTCCCTCGAGTCCTTTAAAAGACAATGCAAATGTAATGGTTTCATCTGAAGCGTTTAAAAAGCGAAGTGATGTGTACAAAACAGTCGATAGGCCGAAGCTGCTGTTTGATGGAACCCCAATGAGGTCTTTAAATGCACAGCGAAATTATTTTGCATCGAGTAGAATGACCTTCACTCACTCTACAAGATGCCGATGATATAATTGTTGTCAACTGTGACATCATCTGACGTCATTAGTGCAGCCATCTTGAATCCGCCGTCTTGGATTTCACCATTTTCATAGAAAGTCAGAAGCTAACGGATGTTGACACAACATCAGACCAAAAATACCAATGAACTATAAAAAAAAATGTACAAATCGTGTGATTTTTGGCCATACCTGCATGTAATTATGACGTTTCCATGGCAACGTCAAAAATCATGAACGCACAGTTAACACATCAAGGATGAATGAAGCCTCTTGGGGAAAGTAGCTCAACATTTGCTTCCACGGCCTTCCTTTTTTCTGTTTTTACTTGCTTTGTTTGTTCAAGTCAACTGAAGCTGTTAAACGGAGCGGATAACCTCTGTGATACTTGTGCAGTTCTTCTGAAGCTATTGTGCACTTTCGCTCGTCGTGTTTTTTCAATTCCGCTTGTCAAAAATTCATTCAGCAGTTTCAGGTCCCGCTTTTTTTCTGTATGTTCTTGCTTTTCAGAGTTTTAACTTATTCTTATGTTAAAGAACCGTAGGCTTTCACTTTTGTTTTCTTTTTTTCTTTTTTTTTTTTTTTTCAGGACTACCGAGAAAGTTTCAAGGTAAAAATTGGCGAGTACTTCATCGCGGGTTTCAGACACCGAGAAGCAGATGAAGGCACGAGGCCGTAGGCCGAGAGCTTTCATCTGTTGCGAGGCGTCTGGAACCGTGATGAAACACGAAGTCCGGGTTTTTGACATATCTTCTCAGATGCAACAATAAGGAATTATGTAGTGTCATTTTTTCTCTCGTTTTGCACTGCTTTCGTGACTTGTAATAGTCAATAAAACAGCTCATCAAGATGTTTCGTCTCATCATAGTGTTTCATCTCAGATAAAAACCTGGTTGTTTTTTATCTGGTGTTTCACCAGGTTTCAAGATTCATCCGCCTTGCTCAAATGGTCGTCATTTATGTGCTTTTGACGGCATGAATAATTAACGAGTTGAATGTTTCTTGAAACGCAGACGAAAGGAGAGATGTTAAAATTTCCAACTATGCGCCACCGAGCTGAGTGAAACTTACGTATAAAAGGTCTGTGCTGTTGATTCACGCCTGTAGTTTGTTTTCTATATTATAAAAAGAAAATTACACCTTGGTTCAAAGATATAAATTGCATGTTCTCGTGGCAAAAACAATATCTCACTCGTTCACTGCGCAACTCGAACATAAAATTCATATCTTCTCGCCGCCGTCTAATATCCTCAATGTATATGTATATCCGAGTAATTGTCAATTGATATCAGCTTCTCTTGTTTTTCAGTATGTAAGCCTGTAGGTGTAGCGGACAGAAACATAATACCAGATGCTAAAATGACGGCAAGCACAGTCTTTACTAGTGATTATGATCCATACTATGGCCGGCTAAACGAAACCAGAGGAAGAGGAGCCTGGTGTCCAAAGACTTCATCAGACAGAACAGACTATCTTCAAGTTGATATGGGTGCAGTGCACGCTGTTTGTGCAGTGGCGACACAAGGGCAAAGAGTAGCTTCTTATGACTGGACCACCAGTTACAAGTTAGATCATTCTTTAGATGGGGAAACTTGGAATGCCTACAAGGAAAATAACGTTGAAAAGGTGAGATGATTTACGGGCAATATTATAAATAAGTAGTTTGATGGTAGATAAGTATTGATCAATATATTTAGCAAGATATCGATCTTTTTCCTTCTTCTTCCCATTCTCTTTTCGTCTTTCACCTCGTTAATTTGGGCAAAAAATACATTCCATTTAAAACATGACAACTAACACATGAAGCATTCGGTTAGTTTACAATTACTTTAGTGTCTTATTTATTTAATATTTATTTATTTATTTATTTATTTATTTATTGCGCGCCCAAGAGACGCCCGCAACACTAATATTGACAGAGACCAGCGGATTGCGTATCACGCGTGCGCGCCACGTTTATAACAAAACCGGAAGTTGAAATTTCATCTTCCACCAAGAACGATATCGACGTTGTCTGAGAAGTTCTCACGATCTCTTTAAATTATTACTATGAAAATAAAGCTGCCCATTGCCGACATCGTAAGGACAAGGCTCTGTAAGTGCATCTAGGCCCACACTTTCTAACCTGTGGTTACCACTAGTTTATTTATCTGTTTTTTTTTTTTCATAATCAGTAATAATAACTATTGAATGATGGGTTTTGTTTTGGTATTTGGGCTATGTAAACTCAAAGAACAACTGTTACATGTAAAAAACAACAGCAAATGCAGAGACACGCAAAGACATACATTTTGTAACAATTTTAATGTGCATTCTAGAGGTGGTGATTATTTCAAATATCTCTCTGTTTTAAAATGGGGAGGGGGCTGTTCGTGGAGACAGGAGAGGTTTTTCGCGTTATGAGCAAGACAACACGCAGCAGTTAAGATAAATGAACGTTTATCCAGCATTTATTTTTCAGGGAGACCCAACGAGCAAATTTGTGAGAATTCATCCAGGTTAATACTCCACGTTTTCGCACAGTACATTATGGAAAACATTCTTTATGATACTTTGGGCGTAATCTGGAACAAACTAGATCACAGTGATAGAGAGAAACCAAATGCCACGAGTTTCAGAAACAGTATTAGGAGGGAAGACCTTACACGTCTAATACATACGGAGTGTAAATGTGACATATGCAGCTAGACCGCTATAGATTTTAAATTTTTTAATCTTTAATTCTTTATTGCATATTTTATCTTACACCTACTTTCATTTTAAAATTTCATATTTTATTCTCATTTATTTATTTTTTCTTAGAATTTAGTGTAAATATTTTAACTTTATTTAGCTTAGATATATTTTAATGTAAATAGTGTCCCCAATTAGTTTTTAAACGCTAAATACTACTGACACTATAATAAAATACAGTCGAAGCTCTCTTAAAGGACACTCTCGTAAGCGGACAGCTCTACTTACGGCCGCCTTGTTTGAATCCCCGTTTTCACTCCCATACAAACTCTGTATTTTTACATTCTCGTAAGCGGACAATCCCGTAAGCGGCCGCGGACACTTTCAGAGATTACGACTTAGACTTTTTCTTTGTTTTTAAGCTCCCGTAAGCGGACACCCGAAAGAAAATCCTATTAACAACCTCTGAATGTTGGTTTTATCAGTCAACTTTATTGTTAGCTCGGCAAGCTCCCGTAAGCGGCCATCCATCCCCTACACCTCTAGTGGCCCCTTACGAGAACCATTCTTGTAAGCGGCCAGCTCCAGTTACGGACACTTTTTTCGCGTCCCGAGGGTGTCCGCTTACGAGAGCTTCGACTGTATTTCATTCATTCATTCATTCATTCATTCATTCATTCATTCATTCATTCATTCATTCATTCATTCATTCATTCATTCATTCATTCATTCATTCATTCATTCATTCATTCATTCATTCATTCATTCATTCATTCATTCATTCATTCATTCATTCATTCATTCATTCGCTCGTTGGTTGGTTGGTTGGTTGGTTGGTTGGTTGGTTGGTTGGTTGGCTGGCTGGCTGGTTGGTTGGTTGGTTGGTTGGTTGGTTGGTTGGTTGGTTGGTTGGTTGGTTGGTTGGTTGGTTGGTTGGTTGGTTGGGTGGTTGGTTCGTTCTTTCATTCATCAGGAGCTACGAAGTAACATTAAAAATAATAAGCATTCTCGGCAAAACAATCATTTTAGGTCCTGGCAAAATTATATCCATCTTCGCACTCCTAAGGAAGACGCAACAACACTAGCCAGAAAAGAAATTTCCCTGTGAAACGTCTTTTTAATTTGCAAACAGCTCCGTTGGTTACCTCTTGAACATATACAAAGGCCATGCGAACAGCCCGTTGTCCTTGTTTGGGCCCCCAGTGATTTTTCCGATGTTACACACGTTGCGTTCTTTTCTGCCTGGCCAACAGCAACATCTCCAGATTTACTATTTACCTGTTCCATAATGTCACGATATTATCTATTTTATTTCAATTTTTCTACCACTCGGTTCAATGCTTACTTTATAGCTTTATTAGCGTGTCAATTTCATTAACCCAGGAAGAACCCTCTTCTGACTAACCCTCTGTTATCCCTCCACTATCTGTCGTCTTGAAACATATCAGTAATTTGTGCTTCGTTCTTTTTACGTATGCAGGTGTTCCCAGGAAATACAGATGATCATAGTATTGTGAAGCATTCACTCAGTACTGACGTCAAAGCCAGATTTGTTCGGTTTTATCCCGTCACATACCACGGCTGGCCTTGTATGTCCGTTGAAATATATGTACTAAAATAACTATGATGCCTAGTTAAATAGGTCCTTAGGCTGGGGGTTTTCGGCGGGTTTGGTCCGTAGAATGGTACAACGTATGTAGTCCGCTTCCTTCTAACAACAGAAAAAATAATACTGACGTTATTTATATTTATTTGAACACGAAAAAGACACGATTTGCGGCCCATGCAACAAATTTACCGAAGGACAAGTTGTGAAGAGTTACGGAAGGTAACCTAAAGCAAACCATTGGCATCCAATTCTTTTATGTAAAATTCTCATTTTTAAAGCCATCAGCATGTTGCAGAAACGGAGCTACATGCGAGCATCAATGGGGGAAGCTGCTTGTCCAAACATGCTCTTCTTTATATCCATTATGATACCCATGTGTACCTGGACACGGTATACAGAAGACTGTTAAGCTTGCTTTCATTCCCATAAACTACAACGGTCTAAAATAAGGCCAGTCTACATTTTTTTTTTTTTTTGAACATGGTATTTTTGAATTGTATTTTTAAAATGTGCAATAAAACAATTCAGATTGGAGCACTTTCTGGATGAAATGGAAAGCATTTCGGTTTTAACGTATCATTCATATACCCTTTCGCGATGAGATCAAAGCTCATCTCACAAGTAAAAACTCAGAAGGCTTCGATCTGGTCTAGCCAAGTGACTGTAAAACGCACAATGGTGTGTGATGTTAAAGACAAGTTTGTTTATTTAGCAATGAGTGAAAATTAGTGCAATTCTATGTTGTGAAATGTTAGAATTTAGGTGCTGTCGAAATACAACTAAATCATCAAAACGTGTAGGAGAAGACTTTTTCGACGGCCTAAACAAACTACGGAGTATTCGTAAAACTTTAAATTGGTGAATAAATCCTCGCAAGAAAACATCAAACGACTTGCGTGATTTGAACCCGGGCCAATTTTGTAGAAAATAAATAAATAAATAAATAAAACTTTTATAGCGCACTTATATACTAAAGTTTTAAGGCGCTTTACAATTAATTTTTAAAAAATTAACAAAGTAACTAAAAACACAATTTTCTATAATCAGTTGCCTCATCAATCACGACGTGTTGGTATTTAATTCACCGCTTACATACATGCATGTACGCATGCATGTTAAAGGTACGGCTTACAAATTTTACGTCGATAAGAAGAATGTCAGAGGTCGAATTTCTAATTCTTGTCCTCAATGAACAGAGAGTGATCAAGGGTGTGATCGAAATATGGATCCCAATAAGACAGTGACTGGCGAAGAAAACATTTATTTTGAGATGGAATCCACAGCAGAAGCTGATGGCTACGATGACGTAGTTGAAACTTACGATGAAGTCGCTCAGGCGACCGCTGGTGAAAGGCCTCTTCCGGTACCAAAGCAGACGAGTTTCGAGAAATGTATGCACAAAGCTGACAACGACAGGCATGCCTTAGCAGAGCTTGAAAATATCTGTCGCTCAAACACAGTGATAATTCGACGAATGTGGTCTATTCTAAGCGCCACTGTTGCTGTTCTTCTGACAGCGGTTGCCACACTGATTTTAGTGACATTAATGATTCTGAAGTCGAGAGATTGTGCCGTAACAACCACAACGGCCGCAACGACCACAACGACCGCAACGCAAGGTAAGTTTCAGAACCTTTTCATTCCAAGGAGTGTTCATGTTCGAATCCGGAAAAACTGAAACCCAGCTAAGTTTTGCAAAATACTTGAAACGAGAAATTAATAGCTTTTACATTTCACCAAAGTAAGAGCCACGTTTACTGAAGCGAAGTTTGTTTCTGGGATGACAGGGTTAATAACGGTAAATATAGTAACATGTTATGGAAGATGCGGTCGAACAATAATTAGCGAGGCGTGATCATTGTGACGTGTTCTTAAAAAGGCACAGCCTTTACAGTGCCTCACTCCACAAAGGGATATAAGTTGGGGCCAGCGATCTTTTAATGGAAAGCCATCACAAAATCTGCTGTATAAGCATCCCTTTCAGAGGCAGTAGTAGTACTAGTAGGTAATTGACCTAGTAGCCCCAGTGCGGTAAGGTACTAGGATAAGCGCCGGCGGGGAGGGAAAATTGGACATGTTTTAAAATGCATTTTTCCTCCTTGGAACATCCACTTGCAAATGACACTAGATGCTCAGCGAAGCCTTAATCTAGGCGGTTAAAGATTAACTTCGTCCTCTGGAAAATATGTACAAAAAAATGTTGCTCACCAAATTAGCTTCTTTACATTGTAGCGTGGCATTAGGATTATTTCTCGTGAGCAATGTCAATCCCGCTCCAGAGTTAAGAATAATAGAGGTTTCTGTTTTGTTGTGTTTTTTTCTCGCTTTTTGTTTGTTTTATAGTTTTTTTGCTTTGTTTGTTTGTTTATTTTTCTTTTTAATCTAAGACAATTTTATCAAATATAATTTTTCTATTTTGTTTATCGTTTGTATTCAGGGCCGTAGGCAGGATTTTGCTTGGGAGAGGGAATCCGGGGCATTCTCGTCTTAGAGACCATGATCCTTCTGGTCTGCGCCAGGGATCGACACGGGACATATTTCCTTTGGGAAATGTTGAAAAATCAAACTGTTGAAGTCCAATTTCCTGCATTCTGAGAGCCAATTTTGCCCTCACTCTCAGATTAAGCGGACCTTTGGGGAGCGTGAGGGGGTGCGCACGCATCCATCGAACCCCCCCCCCCCCCCCCCCCCCTTTAGTCCTTTCTAACTGCAAGTGTGTATATTTGAGGGCATCTTTGATTTTGGTGTTCCCTGAAACCCCCGGGACCCTCGTATTTGCTCTGTGTTCTACGGGGTGATTTCGTGTTATGTTACACTATTTTTACCCGGAGTTGCTTTCAGACAAGCCATAAAGTTCGTTCAATTTATGATTTGATGAGTAGTTGAAGGACTCCTCTGGTCCTTATTCAGGGTTACTTACTTATGGAAATATTGAGGTGAGGTTTTCAAGTAACATACTTTAGGTTCTTGAACTGAGCTCTTTGCTAACTCCTAACATCCTATCGATCCTTTTCCTTACGCATTCCACCCTGACTCGTCCCAGCCCTTCCCTCTCCTTCCCAGATAGGAATGTCACTCCCCTGTACACACACTCACCTTTCATCATGCAAAATAAGCAGATGAGTATTACCACTTTCGGTATTTCAGGAAATACAATTCGGTCTGGCCTGATCAGCCACGTGTTGCACTACGTGACATCAATAGTTCATGTATATGACCTCTACCTGTTCACATATTTCAGGAAAATGCACATTAGATGCTAGTTTATAGTTGGCTTATTACAATAGATATATAGTCGTCTTTTGGACGTTTATTGTTACACTTTTTGTATTTAAGACCTTAATCCTTTAACGCTCACGTTGCTGTGATTGTCTAAGGCAATTTTCTGGACTTAAGCATTCCATAGAATTTCGTGATTGCGTATAAGAAGCTCAAGTAAAAAAAAATATGCGCTGTTCCAAAACACCGAAGACTCAAATTTTCTTTGTGACGTCAGTATCTGGCCGTTGCTTCTTTGATAGGCGAGCAGTCGGGCTCGAATTTGGTAAGTTTTGGCTTTATAAGTGTATTTTCGAGTCATTTTCCACTGCAGAAGCCCAGAGCTGGCATCATCAAGCTAGAATGGTGGGTATAGGCAAACGTCTGAAAGAAACCAGAAGTGAGAGATGATTTGACAATGGTTGAAACGCCACAAATATTCGTATCATCATGAGTGAAATTGTCTCTCTGGCCGTTCTATGGATGGCTTTTGAGACCTGCCAAGGCAATTTAGACGACTTTTCACTTTAAAAGAGCGCAATCGGTGCAATATTTTGCCGCTAGGATTGGGCGGCTCGACACTTATAAAAGAGATTACGGAATAGAGGTAGGTAGGCACTACTGCCGACATGGCTGTATTACCCAGGCATTCCTTTTGGTCAGGAATAAGGAAATTACAGGTTTACAAGCGTAGCTCTAATCGAGTAGTAATTGTTGAGTCCGCTGAAAGACTGATGGGAGTTTTTCTTGGTGAACAAAAAGGAAAAGGCTTAAAGTTAGCTGCAAATGTACAGTTTTGGATTCAGAATTATTTTTCATTAAAAAAAAAAATGGCGGCAATTGTGTCTTTTGCTGTTGTCCTATGAAGTAGAAAACGGGCATTTTCGGTTTTGATGCAGAACAAACAACCATATGCAACGGAAATCCAGAGTTATATTCAGTTAGTTGGCTTTTGAGTAATGTTTAACAAAATGAGCAGCAGTGTTTTATCAAGTTTAAAACACGAGGGGCAGCCGAGTAGTTTAGACTTGATGAAACACGAACTGCGAATTTATCGAATGGCTTCAAAATCGTCTGATGTAGATCAACTCATTCTTGCACTAATATTTAGATTTGGGGTTATTTTGACCTAGAAAATTGGACTTAAAGTTTAGCCGTGTCTTTCTCAGATATAAAGACACTCATTAAACATTAATTTCTTTTGTATTTTTTTATGAATTATTAATGAGTTTTTGAAAACTATGAAATTGTTGCTCTGCCATATAGAGGGATCATTGTTATCATGTGTCCCGATATGTGAGACCTGCAATTTTTTTAATCACTGCTGGTGTTACCACACAAACATGTGCGGTTGGACGTTGAAGGGTTTATGTGTTTACCATTTTCATTCAAGGGTTTTTGAAAAGCTTTCTTCACAGACTTCAATCTTGCCACAAAGGTTAGAATGTCATTGTATTCCGCTTGTTCTTCAGTATGTGGAACTGCAGGTGTAGCGGACAGGAACTTGATACCAGATGCTAGAATGACGGCAAGCACATTCTATGATAGTGATTATTATCCATACTACGGCCGACTGAATGAAAACAGGGGAGCTGGAGCATGGTGTGCAAAGACTAACTCAAACATAACAGACTATCTTCAAGTTGATATGGGAGCAGTGCGCTCTGTTTGTGCAGTGGCGACACAAGGACAAGGCCAGTATCCTACCTGGACCACCAGCTACAAGCTGCGTCTTTCTACAGATGGAGCCATATGGAAAACCGGTGAAAATGTAAGCTAATTGAATGATCTGAAAATGCGTTTTTGTCTCCAAGAGAAGTTTTCACCGTTTAGCGTTTCCTTGAACCCCCTAGCTGGATATGCTTGATAATCGGGGATGTTATAAACAATTGATGTAAGGAGCATTTCAAAATGAGTCTATTTTATTGTTCTCACTACTTTTTTGTAGTCAGTAATGTGTTGATTTAGTGAGGCCTGAAAGCGGAGTTCCACGTCTACATTTTTTCGCTGGTTTTCTTTAGATTTCATGTAAATCTCGGTTTTGCTACATAGGTAACTATATTAGTATAGCTTCTATCCAGACAGACGCTGATTTCAAGTAAGTAAGTACAGTAAGTACAGCGTATCTATCTATTTCATAACGTCGCGTTATAGCAGTCGAATGCTTATTTTCATCCTCAGATGACGGCCATCATTTTTGCTACTTAATGTTTGTAGCGATTTTAACAGAAAAAAAATATGGATTATTCCCTAGGCGTTATAATTTAGGCCAGTGTAATTCTTTTCATTCGCAGGTGTTCACAGGAAACAAAGATCAAAATAGTACTGTGAAGCGTTCCCTCAGTACTGACGTCGCAGCCAGATTTGTTAGATTTTATCCCGTCACATACTATCACTGGCCTTGTTTAAGAGTTGAAATATACGTTCTAAAATCACGCATTTAGTGAAGAACTGTTGAGAAGTGTTGATCGACTGTTGAGAACTGTTGATTGCAAAACTAGAACTACAAAAAGACTTGCCCCTCACCTGGCCTGCATGTACTCCCACAGCTCCCACAGGGAGACCAGGCAAACTGTTTGTGTCCACATTTATCATTTTTATAGCTAATGTATTGGATTTACAAAGCGGTTCGTAGAATTGCGTGTAATAACGAAAAATATATATATGTTATTTGCCGGCTGGGAGGTCCGTATCGTGAAAAACTGTGACCGAGGTCTTGAAAATGCTGCCCGAGGCCGCAGGCCGAGGGCAGCATTTTCAAGACCGAGGTCACAGTTTTTCACGATACGGACCGACCCAAAGCCGGTAAATAACTTATTTATTTTTTTCTTACTTGGTTAAAAAAAATCTAAAAAGACTGTCTTGCAAAATGTAATTGTATTTTACTCGCGCATCCATTGTGCATGTTGAATCGATCGCTACGGCTAAAGTGAAGAATGATTTGTTTTCCGCCAAACAAAATAAATTCGCTAAACTGAACAGTACTCACGGAAAAGGTCATCAGAAAAAAAGAGAAAAGTAACTTAAATAATAAAAAAAGAAGCACAATGTAGCAGCAAAAGAGAGCATAAAAAACCGCGAGTCACGAAAGTGAAATTGAATGAATTTTGTTTGTGTAGTTTGGTCGTCTGCACACGGCACAATTTTGCGAGAATTAATTTGACTGTTTTTAATCAAAACATCTCATTTTCTTGAATGGTGATAAGCAGTATTCGCTTTTGGGGAAAAGTAGCAGAAAGGCAAAGCGTTTAAAAGGATAAATCGAGTATGTAAACCAGCGACTTGCAGTAAACCGCATTACGGCGTGAAAATCAGTGCGAATGCATAATTAACGATCGACAAACTATAACTTGATTTTGTCAATAAATACAAAAAATACCCGCCTATTGGAGAACTTCAAGGCCTTTAATTCCGTTCCTAAGTTAGCTTTTGAAAGAATCAATCGTGTATGTAAGCCGGCGACTTGCAGGTAAGTGCAATGGCGTGAAAATCAGTGCGAATGCACAAACAACGATCGATAAACATCCGCCATAAAACTTGTACAACTTGATTTTGTCAATAAAGAGAATCAATACTCGCCTTTTGGAGACCTTCAAGGCCTTTAATTCCACTGCTTACTTTTCCTTTCACATTTACAACGATTGGTGAGCAATAACATTAATTTTGGAGAGCAAAACTTTCATGGGTTCGTTCGTCTCGTCGCGAAATGAAAACACAGCGAGCTAGCCGGGCGGAATCGCTCCGTGAGCGGGCCGGATGGGAGAATACCGCCCGCTCCCGGAACCAATCAGATTGCAGGATTTGTAGAATACCGCCCGCTCACGAACTGAGAAAAAAATAAAAACAAATACATGCTGCATAAAAGTATGCTTATCTTGCCTATTGTGTAGTATCGTTTTCTTGGCTCGAAATGGCGAAAGGGATAAAAGATTCTGAATCATGTTTTCTTGCCGCATTTATTCAACTTCTTTATTACCACATAGTCCTTCCAATTCAACCATCTAGGTATCACCAGATATAAGACGGTAACAACACGTTTTCAAAGCAATATGTTCCCACAGTGGATGATTTCTGTACAGGATTCTCTGAAAAACGTGCTCCTTTAGCATTTTGTGTCTTCCTGTGATAATTAAGAAGTCGCATCATGGTAAATGACTTCATAGTGTCAAACATGTTTCGTCTGTTATTGTGAATCTCACCATATTCATGGTGTCATCCATGAAATCGCACCAGTTAAAAAAAATATATATTATTTGCTTTGCCATCGTAGACGAAATGCGGGTATATTGTGTCCATTTTATCTGCCGAATTTAATGTTGTCTGTTTTATTGTAAGATTCGTTTTAAAAATTTTAGGCTTCCCAATTTTAAAGGTTTCCCCGCTTTAAAGATTCTCTTTCCCATGACCTTTCTCCATTCCCCTTGACTCGATTTTTATATTGCAAAATTTTACTTAGATCGAGGTATATAACAGGCTACTGCGGGGAGCCAGTCCCTTATGAGAACTTCAACTGTGCTTGTTTAGCGCTGGTGTGGTTATATAATACGATCCACACCAATGACTGACATAAACTTTTAATGATGTAGCTTGAGCTTCTATTTCCCTAACAATCCGTAACCAGGTTAATCATCATCATCATCATCATTTTTTTTTCCCTGTGCTGACTGGTGCCGTTGATAAGATAGATATTCGTAAGTCCGTTTATAAAATTGCCCGGCCTATATTTTCATTTTGCAAAACATCTGCATTTTAAGGAATAGGACACCAAGTACGCAGCTGGTTTAACAGGGTAGCTTACAGCGGATCATATTTTATCATGCCGCGGAATTGCGGCTAGCTGCTAGTTTCTATAAATTCAGTCCCACAGTGTTCAATTAAGAGGCAGTCGCCATAATTCCGGTCTACCGCATTTCGGGTCGACAACACAATTTCCTTTAAACTTTGCCCACGAGTCTATCTTAATTCAAAAGTAAATGAAATCACCTTAGTTTTTGCAAATATCGCAAAATAATTTTTTTATGATTTTTTTTCGATTGGACCGCAACTGGCCTATTTTTAGCAATGGCGACAAGTGAAAAATAGGAAAATTGTCAAGTTCACCGCTTCAAAATTATAAAATATTAGGAATTGTTTTAGCTTTCCTGGGTTAAATTGGACCTTTATTTATACAAAGCACACAATTTAGGTTCGTTTAAAAGAAACTTACAATACGAAATAATTTTTTGTTTGCAGTCTACTTCGCCATAAACGCCAACTGCTCAAAAATGCACATTTTCAACGGGCCATTGCGAAAAAGTCCAACTACTTCCGCGTAATATTTGTATCCATACCAACTAAAAAGAAGTCAAAGAGCATGGAAATGTAAAAATATGTTGTGGTTTAAGCGAACTTTTCGCGCAGCCAGGCGGCAACTTTACTGTTTTTTTGCGAACATGTTTATTTACATTGGAACAGCAAAGTCGCTCACGCGAATGAAATTCAACATAAATAACTCAATATTTCGACACATCCTAGCTTAAAAAAACTTCTTTATAGCAGCTGACACAACAAAACATCATTTAAGACCCGAAAACCTCACCAGGTAGTCAAAATTATATATACTGTCGCCTACCTGCAAGACAACTGCACAAGGTCAAGTCCGCCATGTAATTAGATTTCGCATTCCTTTCTGGTTTTCGTCAACCATAGTATTCACAAAAGGTTTTGAATGGAAACCATTGCCCATAAAACACTTTGCACAAACCATATGATTCCGATAATCTGAACAAATGAAAGAAAGTAGCGAGCAACACAACCGAAGAAATTAACCGAACACAACACATCGGCTTGAACGTTGATTTGAAAGTTGTGTCACGCAATCTAATCCAATCACGTTATGTGCCAACTGAAGAAATAATTCTCCAAGAGTCAATAATTGACTGTACAAAATTTTAAATATTGTTTCACGATGTCAGGAGCCTGACGATGTGCTGTCTTCGTGTGCACCTTTTTGGTGAGTTCAATTGAAGCCAAGCGTGCATTATTTACGTAGGTTGTTTTGATTTTTTGTTTTCGACCACTTCCGGTACATCTTCCTTTTGATGTTTCCAAATGTAACATTTTCGCTCACTTTTAAAATACAAAAAACTCACTTTATTAAAATGATATATAGTTTCTATTAAGTTGTAAAAAATTGTGTAAATGATAAAGGTAAGTATTAGGAATGAAAAAAGCAGAAACAAAAAAAGGCCTATAAAACCTCGCCGCCATCCAACACTTGTCAATCATACTTTGTGTTGTTCTCGTGAAGTGTTTACATTTTCCAACAAAATGGAGGATTTGTGCTTTCTCGCATACACTTCGAAGTATAAAGGTAGTTGCGGAAATTCAAGGGGAATAACCGAGCTCGTTCGCCTTGGAGATTGTAATGATCCCGTAGTTAACCACTTAACTTCGTGTCATTTGTCGCGGGAAAAAATGACGGAGCACGAACTTATTTTGGCCAGAGCCGGAGTTTTTGAATTGCCTCCATCAAAGGCAGGTAAAATGTTTATATGTCCTAAGCATCGTCATTCACTTGGGAAATACTGGAAACAGCGCAGGCCATGCCAATATCCAACCCACCGTGGTGGAAAGAAAGCCATCAAAAGCAGAAATGTTGTAAATGTTCGGATGGCAAAGGAGATAATGAAACTCCATGGAGTGATTGTCCCGATTGGATCAGGTTGGTAAACCTAGTTCACATTACAGTCATATAAACGTGACAGAGATTTTGTTTAACTGGCCTCTATACTCGCTCTCCTTCACGTAAAAAAGAGACATTATACAGAACACTCAGTTTTAGTATTTTCTTGTTTGGCTAAATCGCAATTTGTACTCAAAGTCCTTAATTACAAGTGCAATTAAACGTTACTAACCTAAGGAACAACTTGTGCAACACTGTAAACACAACACATATCAAATAATTTTTTTTTAAAACATTTCTGATGCAAATGGAGCTAAAACAACAGCAATCTACAGGACCCTACAGTGAGAAGTTTTCCTTGGTGGGCGCGCGACACCCCCCCCCCCCCCCCCCCGCCTAACACACACACGCGTGCGCGCGCGGTGCCCTGCAACCCCCGAAAAGGCAGTGTTTTGCTTGGAAAAATAATGAACAGTTTAAAAGCTTTTTTAAATTAATATAAATTTGGAAAAGAGAGAGAAAGCAGAATTTATATCCAAAGACATTTTTTTTATTTTCTTTTAGTAATTTGCAGCGGTTGTCGCAAAAGCCACAAGTCTACCGTCGACCAGGCGCCTTGGGTTCCTGAACAACGTGCAGAGGCCGAAAACACAACAAGCACGCCTACGGCCGAAGTGAATGCAAGGAGGTAGGTTGCATTTGCTGTGTTTTCCTTTGCTTTGGAGAAAATGGCCTTTTAAAATTAAACTGAGAAGAAAGCCCGTAGGTTACTCTACAAGATGACATAATTTTAATTGGCTGGGACGTCATACGGCGTTACGTGGTGTCATAAGTGGTGCCATCTTGGATCCGCCATCATGGATTTCAACATTTTCTTAGAAAGTCACAAAAGAACGGAAATTGATGCAATATCAGGCCAGAATGCTTATGGAATGTTAAAATAAACAAAATCGTGCAATTCTGTTTAAAAAGAAACTAAAAAAAATAAAGAAATATTTTAAAAAATGACGATTTTTGGCAAGACCTGCTTGTGTTTATGACGTTGCCAAGGCAACGTCAAATATCATGGACACGTGGTTGACATATCAATATTTCAGCAAAGGATGAATGAACAGCTACTGAAAGTTTCAGCATTGTAGAGTAAATCGTTTTTTCAAAATTTGGAAAACCTTATGGGGGCTGGCATCCACCCCCCCCCCCCCTCCCCTCCCCCTTGTACGTCCGAGGGTTAAATATACTGGAAAATAGATTCCCCCTTTCACAAACATACACGCACCCATGAATATCTGCAACCCTTTGACAGTGCTTATCAATCCTTGCTTATTTTAAAGGGCTTCCAAAAAGGCTGCTACAGCTGCTTTTACCACCTATGATTGGTCACCATTAACACCGCGTGTTTCCGCGCGTGCCCAGTCAGATGTGGCATGGACCCCCAGGTTATGTGTCGAGCAGGATTAGAAAGATAGTGGGTCTGAAAGCGAATCTGAAGAGGCGGCAAATGAAAATTCTCCAGTCGTTGTTTTTAATTTGGCTATGGAGAACCTTGCAGAAGAGGCTGGGAAAAAACACAGTGATCCACTAGAGTATCAGTTAAAAAGTTGGGACGATTGCAGTGATGTGGAAAAAAAGACATTTTTGTACAAAGCGAAAGAGGCATGTCAGTTAGTGTGCGATGTTATAGCACCTCGTGATGGAGAAAAACTTTTCGAAGCTGTCCAGCAACAACAAAACGTAGGCGCCGCTAGTGACACTGGTTTGCAGGCTCTTGTCGCTGCTTATAAGAGAGCGCCATCTAAAGCACTCAAAACACAAATCCTGAGCATTTATGCAAATCGGTTTACATATAAGGAGTTAAAAGCCATCCATCAACCTTTTGAAAATCTTAGTGATAGGCAAATAAAGAAAGCAAGAGCCCATGTAGCTTCCCAAGGCCCAGGAATGCCAGTCACTAAAATACCGCACCATCGGGTCCGAATAGACCAAAGCCAATTGGATCCCTTTTTGGAGTTCACATCTCGCCCCTATTTTTACCAGGACGTGGCATTTGGAAGCCGCAAAATAAAACTTGAGAGTGGTCAAGAGCTGGAGATGCCCAACGTAGTGCGTACTGTTGCACGATGTACCATCATTGCTCAGTATTTAGATTTCTGCAAAGAGGATAACTTTAAACCTATGAGTCGTGCAACTATGTGGAGAGTTCTTGATGTACAGGAAGCCTCCCAAAGAAAGTCCCTTAAAGGTCTCGACAACACGGCCGCTGATGGTGCTGAAGGCTTTCAAGCACTGTCCAAGATTTTAGACGAATTGGAAGAGGTTGGGGCAGACAAGGAATGGTGTTCACAAGTACGCAAAAGACTGCAGGAGGGTAAACTATACCTTAAGACAACTTACCGTGATCACTGCCAAGTAGAAAGCAAGTGTCCAGACCACTGTAGAGCATTTGCTTTGAGTGATGCAAATGATGCTGATTATCGCACAGTCTGTGACCATAACCACGATCTTGGATGCCTCGATTGTGAAGCACTGAAAGACGTGATTCAAGAAATCCAGTTTTCAATTTCTGAGTATTCTTCACACATATCCAACAAAGAGAAAGAGGGCGATCTACGATATGATGCAGATGCTGCACAGGAAAAAATCATGGCGTGGAAGGCACATGTCATGAGGGCACAACACCAAGAGGGAGCAAAGCAGAATGTACTGCTTTCTCTACAGGAAGATGAGGTCTTCGTGATAATAGACTGGGCAATGAAGTTTATTCAAATGAAGTTTCGCGAAAAGCAGTCAGAGTGGTTTGCAAAGAGAGGCATAAGCTGGCATATATGCAGTGTCATTATCAGGCGAAGAGAGAAGCTCGAAGTCACTTCATATGCCCATTTAATTAACAGCTGCAACCAAGACTGGTTTACCGTACTCTCGATCCTGGAGAATCTCATGCCACTAATAAAAAGAAGCAATCCAGGTATCGCAAAGGCTTATCTTAGATCAGACGAGGCTGGCTGCTATCACAACAGCAGCCTCATGGCATCTCTAAAAGACCTTGGAGGTCGTCATGGAATCGAAGTTCTCAGATACGATCATTCTGAACCGCAACATGGAAAAGATGTGTGTGACAGGATTCTCTGCCCAATGAAAGCCGCAATTAGGCGATATTGCAACGAAGGCCATGATATCGTCACAGCGCAAGACATGTATACTGCCTTAATGGAAAGACCCGTTCAGGGAACGACGGCATCAGCTTGTTGTATTGATGAAGTTAATGCTACTTTACAAATAAAGAAGGTCGCTAACTACAGCAGTCTTCACAACTTTGAGTTTAGCCCTGCCGGGCTTCGAGTGTGGAAGGCTTTCAAAATTGGAAACGGTAAATTGGTTCCATGGGATAGTGTTATACTATCTTCCCAAGGAGCTACTGGCCTTAAAGAAGATAAAGCCTTCTTTCCAACTACAGCAAGAGACATGAACATAACAGCCAAGCAAAAGGGAGCATGTGACGAGAACGGCGACTGTTTTGAATGCCCAGATCCCCAATGTGCGGAAGAATTCCAAAGTCGTTCAGAACTTGAAATTCATCTCAACGTAATTGCCCATCACAGCCCAGCAGAACCAGCAAGTATCAGCCTGTATGACAAAGTACGAATTGACTGGGTTCAGCGCTTTCAGAGCATTTCATTGGACACCAGGAAACAGCCTGTTCTTGAAAATGAAGCAGAAGTGGCTGCCGCAACTACCACTGCAAACAACTTGCTAGAAATGGGATGGGCGCTTCACAAGCGCCACAAGAAAACGCGCTTTTCTGAGAAAGTTTGTGACTATCTAAAACGAAAGTTTGACATTGGCCAAGAAACTGGAAGGAAGGATGATCCTGCGCAAGTGGCAAATGACATGCGGAAAGCTCGCAACCCAGATGGATCACGAAAGTTCAGCAGGTCAGAATGGCTGTCGAAGACGCAAATTCAGGGATTTTTCTCGCGAATTGCTGCTAAAAGGAAGCAATCGAATGTGCAAGATGTCAGCTCAGAAGGTGAAGACAGCGATGAACTTGATAACGATGTCGAGGAGGAATACGCCTGCGAACTAGACGAGCAACTCCTCCAGGAAACCAATGAAGCTGTAGTGGCAGCAACTGGTGTCAAGCACCCGGCCATGTATGATGTCTACAACCTTTGTGAAATGGTTAAAGAAAATAAACTTTTCTCTTTCAAAGTAAAGATGCTAAGAGAAATCTGCAACTATTTCGAAATTCACACAAAAGCAAGAGACTCTAAATCTGTTCTCGTCCAAAAGCTAAAGGAAATGGTGTTAGACTGTAGCTGTATGGGAGATTGAGAGTATTTGCCAACGCAACGAGTAATAAACGGCCAAAGGGCGCTCCCCAAAGCAAAAAAAAAAAAGAAAGAAATAAAACCAAAAGAAAAAAAGAATTGCGCCAAGACGGATACACGCGTCTACGGACTGAACATCAGAAAATTGATGGGACAGGTAGGGGGGAAACAAAAAACATCATGCAAGGGACAATGCTAAAAAAAGTCATGTAAAGTGGAAGGCAAAGAAAAAAATTGCGCACAAGAAAATTTCCAAAATCTGTCATTTTACACTTTATCGACGAAGTATATTGTGGAAAATTCTGAAAATAGCATTTCCGAGCCAAGAGATTTCAAACTTTCTGGGGAGCATGCTCCCAGACATCACTACATGTACAGGCTAGCATCTCCGGCGCTCACCCTCTAGTTTCATTAAAGAAAATAACATTCAGGCCGGCCTTCCAACCAGCAAAACGTTTTACCCATATGGCGATGGTGCACAATACAAAAAAAAGACTTTTAAGTCTTGTCTTCTGGCTATCTTGTATTTTGGAAGCAGCGTGGCCTAGTGGAGGCAGCGTGGCCTAGTGGTTAGGGCGCTGGACTTGCAATCCGGAGGTCCCGGGTTCAAATCCTCCTCCCTGCCACTAGATGGATTTGTCTTCGGTGGTGCCGAATTCAACTCCTCCACGCTTTGTATATAGCCAACTGGTCAGCCTCCTGCCAGTTGGGATTTTTAACAAGTTTCTGTTTGATTTAGAATATTTGTTTCTCTATTTACAGTGTCCTCAATTAGTACAGCCGTGCTAAATACATTGACACTTAAATAAAGTGATTTATTTATTTATTTTTTATTTTTTATCGTAGACAGGCCTTGCATTTGAAACCAACACTAAGTCTTGTAAGACATTTAATATCAGGAACAAATTGCTGTTTGCAAGTGTATAGGGCAAAGAAAACGATCAGTATAACATAACAAAAAAATTAAGATACGTGGCATCTGATTTCAACCATACTTTTTATTTAAAAAAAAATAGAAATATATAAAATATTTGACAAATGATCAACAAAGCAATATTTGTCTAAAATAAAAATTCGAGCAGAGGGATTCAACCGCAAAAGAAATTCCTGCACAAGCTTTCTCTTGCCGTAAATAAAACATTCGTGCATGCTGAAAATTCCCTACCCCTCCCATCACTTTTTTAATGGTCCGTCTCCTATTATACTAAGGGAAAGGCGTGGCAGAGTGGGAGATTGTTCTAAGCAAAAATGTTTTGTTCACGTTTCCCTTGGCTATATTTTTACTGTGATCGTTCGATGTACAGGGTTTTTCTATACTTCTGGCAATTTCCACCATATTCCTAACACAGGAAAAAGGAATTGATGTTGAGTTTCATGATTATTTGGATTTCCCTGCGCTATTAACCCCCTCTAACAGCCCCGCTCAGACCCGTCCCCGAATAGGACTGTTTTGGTTTTCTTTCAGGGGTTCACCTAAATACTCTGGTGTAGCTATAATGTTTTCTACCTTGATGGTATCGGAGGGAATGTTTAAACGCTATAACCGATATTTAATGAAGTACACTATATCAGCCTAATTCGTTTTGAGTCTTTCAAAATTTTCTAGTTCAGCTTTCGATGCACGTCTGCTAATTGGATGTGAAACAAATGATCACTAACAGTGTCGACAGCTTTTTGAAGGGATTTGCGACCACTCCAATCCGAGAAAATGTTATATGAACAACATCGAAGTGGGTAAAAGTCACATATTACTTATAACAAAATATTTACTTAAGGTCTACCTCACCGAAAAGAAAAGAAGGTTAAAATGTAAGCATATTATAAATAATTCTTTAGAATAATTCAGCTACCTGTAGATTGAAAGGACAGTAAACATTAAATGAATTGTTTCCAACTTTGTGTAATTCATTCGTTTTAAAATACTTATCCTGGTGTCTTTAAAAGAGAATCAGTTTATATCAGTTTACAAACAAAACACGAGTAGTAAATAAAAAAAAGGTGGCTAATAATATAAGTGATAGATGACTCACTGAAAAGCGGCAATATTTATTCAGACTTTTTCGACTGCCTTGTTAGAGTTTGTTTCGGAAATGATGTTCATTGTGTTAGCTCCTAGTTAGAAGTTTTGTCCTAGTTTTGTAGACTCGAGATGCGAATATTATATCGTGTTATTTATGTTATTCGTTTCGCATGAACAAAATGCGAAAGGATGGTTTCTATTAAATCGTTATACACGAAGACAGTACAGCATCAGTCAAAAACATTTGCAACCAATATTTTTGTACAGTCAATTCTTGGCGAATAATTCTTCAGTTGGCACATAACGTGGTTAGATTAGATTGCGTGACGCAACTTTCAAATCAACGTTCAGGCCGATCAATCATGATCAATTGTGTTCGGTTAATTTCTTCGGATGTGTTGCGCGCTACTTTCCTTCATTTGTTATGTTTTGATTATCACAGTCATGTGGTACAATACTGATGTATGTGCAAAGTGTTTTATGTTTTTATTTGAAACTTTCTGCGGATACTATGGTCGACGAAAATCAGAAAGGAATGCGAAATCTAATTACATGGAGGACTTGACCTTGTGCAGTTGTCTTGCAGGTAGGCGACAGTATATATATTTTTGACTAGCTGTTGAGGTTTTCGGGTCTTAAATGATGTTTTGTTGTGTCAGATGTTATTTAAAAGTTTTGTTAAGCTAGGACGTTTGCAAAATATAGTGTTATTCATGCTGAATTCGTTTCGCGTGAGCGACTTTCGTGTGTGAGTGTAAATAAACATGCTCGCAACAACAGCAAAGTTGCTGCCTGGCTGCGCTAAAAGTTCGCTTAAACCACAACATATTTTTACATTTCCATGCTCTTTGACTTCTTTTTAGTTGGTATGGATACAAATATTACGCGGAAGTAGTTGGACTTTTGCGCAATGGCCCGTTAAAAATGTGCATTTTTGAGCCGTTGGCGTTTATGGCGAAGTAGGCTGCAAACAAAAAATTATTTCGTATTGTAAGTTTCTTTTAAACGAACCGAAATTGTGTGCTTTGTACAAATAAAGGACCAATTTAATCCAGGAAAGCTAAAACAATTCCTGAAATTTGAGTATTCTGAAGCGGTGAGCTCGACAATTTTCCTATTTTTACTTGTCGCCATTGCTAAAAATAGGCCAGTCGCGGTCAAATCGAAAAAAAATTCATAAAAAAATTATTTTGTGATATTTGCAAAAACTAAGGTGATTTAATTTACTTTTGAATTAAGATAGACTCATGGGCAAAGTTTAAAGGAAATTGTGTCATCGATCCGAAATTCAGCAGACCGGAATTATGGCGACTGCCTCTTAATATCAAACTAAGCAACAATTTCTGGTGTTCTGTGTTTTTTAGAGGAGAAACAAAGCGTGCTAGATCTTCCTGTCCGAATGATAACGTCAATGCTAATGGCGAAGTAAAGCATACTTATAAATTATGAATGGTGTCTAGCTTGATGATAAACAAATGAAGAAACTAAAACGTGCCTTTTCTTTTCTTTTTATTGAATATATATAGACGAAAAAGCAGCGAAATTGCTCTATCTGTATGAAAAAATTTGTCACAACTGAATTTACACCATGCTTGTAAAATGCAGTTTTAATTAAAACACATAACATCAAATAAACCTACGTTATCCAATTAGCTGATAAGTTATTGAAAGTAAATGTCAATTTGGCTAACATTATATTGTAATTTATGAAATTAACGAAACCGTACGTGCTATGTTTTTAATGAGGAAAAAAGGCAAACATGTCTATATGAATGTGATCGTAAAAAGCACGATTTCGTGGTGAAATTAAACTTCACTTTTAATTTTAAATTTGTGTAATTTGCTTAACCCTAAAAAATTTAAATTAAATTTGCTTAACTCCAATATATATGTTAATGAAGTCATTTAGCTCAAAGTCTACAATCTCCACTTACCTATTTCAACACCTTTCTTGCATCATCTTTCCTGAGTATTTACTAAGTACCTGCAGTTATATTATCAGTTCCTGTCCAGTTGACTATGTATTGACGTCAGTGATAAGATAAGGAAAGAAAGTTTGACAGACACTTCAGGCGATTACGGACAGCCCATTTGTTAATTGTAAGACGACAGAGTTCCAAATATTAGCGACAAAAACGAACCAGAAGCGTCACTCGTTAAACAGGTTGGGTACAACATAACCTACTGATGGCTGCTTTCTTCCTGACTCAGTTGGTTATAGTCACTCTCAACGTTCTCCTGGTCATCTTATTTGTGGTGGCAAACACAGACTTTTGTGGAAGCGTTTTTGAAACCCAAGTTGGTAAGTAAACACATCGAAACTAGAACAGGCACAGGGCTTCTTCTTTAGATCATTTCCGTGGAATGTTTTTGTTGATGACACTTTTATTTTATTTCTTTTCTTTTTAGACCATGCCTTAATTGGTCACGTAATGGCCGAGACTGTTGTTGCCGATGAGTTTGAATGTCAGCTAAAATGCCTCGGAAATAACAGTTGCATGTCGTTTAATTTTCCCCATAACGATAGCAACAGTGCGAAACGACGCCTGTGTGCGCTAAACAATGACACCCGACAGATGAAGCCAAGACATTTTAAATTGAAGAAAGGATTCACATACTATGGCTCTGTTGAGGTTAGTTACTTAGTTATTTCTTAGTTTGACGAACATTACCTGGTTCAGGCACAACTGCTTTCTCACTTACTTTATTGATTAAACAAGGGTGCAAGAAGAGTATTTTTTGTTGATATACATTATACATTAGACGCTACGCAGTTTTGAACTATTATACATTATACCCAGTCAAGCACGCAAAAGGAGATAGGAAGGGCACTAGCCGAAAATGCTTTGATACGGTCAGAAAACTAATTTATAAGACAGCTAAATAGTATCATTTTGTCCCCTCTCTAGGTCTCTTGCGTCGGCGTTTCCCGTAATCGGAATGGCCAAGCAAAAAAGATTGGCCAGTGTCACCCAGGATACAAGGGAAAACATTGTCAAACAGGTGAGTTGTAATGCGTTTAATGCAGGGTCTTAGGTGCCCGTTTGTACGAGGAAGGCTACTTTCGGCAGCGAAATAAAAGTTAATATAATTATTGCAGAGTTTTCTTTATAAGATGGCGGGAATCGTAATTTTACATTTCATAGCGCGTTCAAGATCAACAATTTTTGATAACATTGCATCAAAAACATTGCACGTTGTTTTCTAGTTATAAGAAGTTCCTGTAAGGATATCCGGGATTCAGGTGACTTCAAAGGAGACGACGAGTACTGGATCGATCCAGAGAAGAGTGGAAAACCTTTTAAAGTCTTCTGTAACGTGACAACTGACAGGGGTAAGCTGAAGTTTAAAAATAAAAAAAAAGGAAAACTGTATTCGGTATAAACTCTATGTATTGGCGAGCAATCATTTAGTATCGGGCTACTACGAGTATGCATGCATGCATTCATGCATGTTTCAGTTTTTCTCGCGTGTTCATTTAGTACGCACTTGCAATCGAGTACTTGCATGCTAATCTAGTCATGGTTCTCGTATCGATTACACGGGTGGTATGCTTTGAAAAATGCATTGCTACGTTTATATTCATGATGCCTTCGGCGTTTTATAGAACAAGGAATACCCAATTATGTCTGAATTATTTGACGTGGCATGCTTTTGTGAATTGCCGATCGTCAATTGTACTTGCCGATTGCGTTTAGACTAGTATATAAAATTGCCATAACCGCGTTTTATTCATGCTATATTTGTCGTTTCTAAAGAAAGGGATAACAGTTTGTTGATGCCACCATTTATGTAGTCGGATGAACAACTGTCCTTGTCAGGTCGTGAATAAAGTTATCCATTCGAACGTTCGGATCTAAGGAATTGATCGAATCGACTATCTCGCAACGGGTCACTGTTGTCACAAATGCGACGCAGTTTTCGGATAGCCAACTCGGCTCGTTAATAATATTATTCATTCGTACTAATAGCTGCAATTGCCCGATTTCAACTTTTCTTGCCGTGTCGTGAATAAGATTAGCTATCCGGTCGAATTGACCGGATCGACAGGCACTGTATTTCTTAGTCGTTAATGAAATGCAATTTTCGGATCGACATCCAAATAAAATTGTCTTTTGGGGTCGAATTGAACATGTCTGCAGCTGTGGTGTTCAAGGCTTTTTTTGCAATAGCGCTTACTTTAAGGGGGAAAAAGTGTCAATTCAAGCTGGCAAGTCCCAGTCGAAAAGAAGGCCTGCTCGACAACCGAACAGCGTGGTTATAATTTTTAATGGGCTTGTGAATCCCTCAATATAATCAGTGGACCAGGAACCTTTACCCGGCTAGTCAATCTTGCACTGCAAGTTCTTACTTGGGAGAAGATGCATCATTATCATGTCAAATACATAGAGAATAATACATGGGCGCGCGTAGATATGGAATTTCTCTTCGAGTGTTCAACTCAATATCTCACGAGTGAGCGCAGCGGACGAGTAAGATATCGAGTTGAGCAAGAGAAGAGAAATTCCATATCTACAAGCAACCATGTATTATTTTGTTATTATATAAACACCAAACGTGGTTAGTGACAAGCAAAAGTCGACTTTATTAACGAATAAAAACAAAACTAAATTATTATTGTCAACTGAGTGCGCGAATAAAGTCCGAAAGTGAGTGACAGTTCACAACTGCCTGAAATAAGTCACAAAGTGAGAGTCAAAATTAACAACAATTAGAAGTTTCTTTCAAACTCACTGTGGCTATTAGACATCATTAATATATATCTTGTTGAAGGTTTTTAGCTCGATAGCACCTGCCGTCTTTAAGATAGACCATTTTGAACTTCGGAATTTCACGCCACACGACATCAAGATGGCCGCCAGAAGGCTGTCACGTATGCTTCAAAATAATGCCTTATCCTACGATTTTTAACAATCTGAACAGTTGAGGTTTCGTGAGAAGTGTTTATGTGAATGCTTACTTGTTCATGAGAGTGATATAACTGCCAGTTATAGCAGAAGTGAATTCCAGATGTTTTCATTGATTTCCGGCCGCCATGTTGGTGCCCAACTGCATGGGCACCAACATGGCGTTTCCATACAAAGCTCTGTAAATTTGTGTGGAACATTTTGACGGATAACTCGAGTACGGAATACCGTACAAACCCGAGACTTCGACAAACAGAATATCTGGTAATTTTCTACAACCTATAATATTCTTGAGTTTTTTCACTCAATAGTTTTGGATTTACTTTTTTGTGGCGTGACAGTGAAAACCAGCAATTGAGAAGCAAAAAGGTCGAAAGACCGAATTGATGACATAATAGCGGAGCTCCCGCGGGCGCCGAAGGCGCCCGCGGGCGGAGCTCCATACCCATAGAAAATGGGAAATCCATCAAGCCAAGAAAATTTGGTAGTCGCCCGCGTCCGTCCGTACGTACGTACGCACGGATTAGGCCTGGGACGAGTTTATCTTTGTCCTTGATTTGGAGTCCTTCTTACGCAAAAAGTAACACAAAAACATTTTTTGGTTTGTTGAGAGTTAACTTAAATGTCATAGAAACTTGTAAGAACACTTAATTACTTCAGCGTTTTTTTTTTCTCATGTTTTCTCATGATCTGGACATTTCATTTCAACTTAAACGAAGCGGTTGTATGAAAAGGCGGCAAATAGTTGGTACGTTGTTCACTTTTTAACCTGAATGAAAGACGCGAAGAAAGATCAAAGCATGCTAGAAAACATAGTTCTTCGTGAATATTTCTCGCTCTATTTACTCATCTACATCATGAAAACTCATGCCAAATGATTTAGGGCAACCTCTTAACGGGAAGATCCGAAATAATTGCCGACTTGAACATGATATACATCGGACAACACCGAGAGTTGAAGCACTGCGGCTAACCAAGGCTGAAAAATTAATTGAGCTGACATTGAGCTGAGATAAAAGTGAGCTCAGAGCCGGTGAAGTTCACTAATTGATGGATAAAAGACTGTTAACAGCTACACCGAAAGGAAAGGAGAGATCAATCTTCGCTGATAATTCAAAACATGCCGCTGGTGTTGGAGTAAGCCGTACAACGACTGGCGTTTTCGTTTCTGCTATATATTGTGCTGGTTTGAAATTTTTGCCCTGCAGAATTTACAAGCCTTCCCCAAACTTGAGGTAACAAACGTAAATGTATATATGCAGTAAGCATAAGTTTGATTTTATTGTGAGACTCTGTTTATACTATACTTCATTTATGAACAAATCTTCCCGTATAATTCAATTAACGCTGCTCACAAACCTGTTCATGTTTGTGCATTTCCTACAGACATTGTTTATTAAATATTTCGTTTAGGTTAATTGTTTTGTGCTTTAGTTAGTGGAGTTAACTGTGATGTTCATGATTGACCATGATTGGATTTTGATAACAATAAGCTCATCAAATTATTAAGTTTCACGGATCAAAATCACGATTTCGCTTTATAAATTACAAACTACACGTACAGAAAAATCCTGCGAAACAAAACCGAGTTAAACTACTCAGCGATACTGCACACCAATATATATTTAAGCGATCTATTATCCAAGCGCTCGTTTTTTACACTCGCTTGCATTTGTTTTGTTTCTCTTATCAGCGAGTGTGTTGAAATCGTAAACCAATATTTCGCCGACTTCGTTGCGAGTTACCTGTGCTTGCCTGAGCAAGTTCAGACTTAACCTTCCGCATATTTGCTAACCAGAAATGAAGAAAATTGAATCAGTTCTCTGCATAAAATTCTATAAGGTTTTTAGCAAGGCGTACGGTAAAACAGAATTAGTTAACCATGCAACCAGACGGCAACGAAAAGAACACGGTTCAAAACTGTCAAAACAACATTGTAAGCTTATTCTAAGTTAGCGTGCACCACTTTCCAAATCACAAACTGCCACAATTCTTACACAAAATCTGCTTTAAAATGACTTACAAAGCCGGCACCATCAATTTGCAGAGTTTGTTTTCCGCCGTGAGTTTTGTTTGCCGTAGCGTGAGTTCATTTTGTTTACTGTGTTTAGCAGCGAGTTTACTTAGTTCGTTTTGCTGTATTTTTGTTTTTGCCTCGAGTTATTTTTTTTTATGCCCTAACTGTTTTGCAGTAAATCAAAGCAAGACCAAGGTCCTTCTTACATTGAATAAGTCATAAAGGTTTATTAACATAGTGTACAGTAAACGTTGTATAAAGTTTTACTAAGATTTGTTGTTGCGCCTACGTGCGTACGTGAGGAACCCAATAAAGTGCACTCGTCAATTTTAATTTTAGAACCTGTCATAGGCAAAAATTTAGAAGGATTAACCTCGAAATATATTGACATCGCCTTCGTCAACAAAACCATGAGAGGTTTTTACATGTAAGATATTAAGTTTAACCATGAGCGATTAAAAACTAATTTATTTTGAACCCTTATGGGCCACTGTATATGCTTAGAAATAGTGTGGCTACTTATTTGATAACACTGTAATTAAATTGGGAAAAAAAAATAAATGGGAGCTCCGCTTTTAGGCCTGCCTAAATCTATATATTACGGCAAATGTACAAATGTCTCGAGCCTAGGAGTCGCGTAGGCCTGACATCCCCATTTCACCGTGATTCCTTTCTCCAAGACTACCGAAAATTATCTCACACCTTCCCTTTCTCTCTGCTTTCTCGTCTTCCTCGAATTCTTCATCGAGCCAAATTGCTGCTGCTGCTGCTGCTGCTGAGAATCAGACTGTTTAAGCTGCTCAACTAGGCACGTAACCGCAACACCGAAACCAAGGCAGACACAGCTGCAATTGAACACATTTCCGATTTCATTACAGCATTTGCCAGTCCTGGAAACAGCTCATTTGAAAGATTTAAGGTGGCTGGCTACCGTTTCCAACACTTTCCAAGACTTAGATTTCGATGGGTCATTATAACCACTCTTTATCACTTGATGCTACAATCATGGTGTCAAACAAATGATTAGTGATTGGTGAACACGTTGTTGTCTTTTTCATTACACAATATGTTACCATAGCAACACTACAACCTGTTAAGAACACCCTTAATTTTGGCTTTAAGTGCTTCTAACTCAAAAACGAGCCCGGTGACCCCCATTTTTTATTACGAAATTTTGATCAGCAAGACAAGATGCAACTTTTGGCAAAGTTTTAAAAAAAATCTGCACATGGGGTTCAGAGCCACCTTAAATTTTCGTAAATTTAAGGTGGCTCTGAACGCCATGTGCAGATTTTTTTAAAACTTTGCAGAAAGTTGCATCTTGTACTGTTGATTACAATTCGATAATAAAAAATGGGGGTCACCGGACTTGTTTTCGAGTTATAAGCACTTAAAGCTAGAATTAAGGCTGTTTTTAACAGGTTATACTGTTGCTATGGTAACTTGCAATGTCCAAAAAATAGCCATAACTTGTTTACCGGCCATTGGGCATCTGTTTGATACCATAATTGTTGGGTCAACTGAAAAAGACTTTTGGCATTGATCCGTCAAAATTGAGGTGTTGAAAAATGCAGGAAACTGTTCTGAGCCACCTTAAAAGCCGGCTTTGACGAATCCGTTTGGAAGAATCGCGAAACGGTCCTTCCTACGAGCTAGGTTTACGAAGCATATTTCTTGCTCCTTTCTAAGCGTTTTAATATTCGGAAAATCTCGAAGACAGTCATTCAAGATGGAACTCATCTGAGTCACACGCGCGGATCTCGCTAACCATCTTTCTGATTGACATTAATGGATGTATATGAAGGTGACAAGTGACCATCGCAGTGAATTTCCAATTTAAGCAATTGGAATGAAGAAGCCTGAAAAAAATACCTTTATTACAAAACTAAAATTAACTTTATTACGTGGTCGTGAAAAAAATGTTAATGGAAAATAATTTGTTGGTTAAACCCCCTGCCTCTAGAATCATATTCGAGTTCCATATCATAAACAGTTTACTTATGAGCACGGTTCGTTGCGAAGACTGCTTTAGGCAAATGCCGCAACAAATATAAGACACGCTGATAAATCACTTTCTTTTTTTCTCAGTTCGTGAGCGGGCGGTATTCTACAAATCCTGCAATCTGATTGGTTCCGGGAGCGGGCGGTATTCTCCCATCCGGCCCGCTCACGGAGCGATTCCGCCCGGCTAGCTCGCTGTGTTTTCATTTCGCGACGAGACGAACGAACCCATGAAAGTTTTGCTCTCCAAAATTAATGTAATTGCTCACCAACCGTTGTAAATGTGAAAGGAAAAGTAAGCAGTGGAATTAAAAGCCTTGAAGGTCTCCAAAAGGCGAGTATTGATTCTCTTTATTGACAAAATCAAGTTGTACAAGTTTTATGGCGGATGTTTATCGATCGTTGTTTGTGCATTCGCACTGATTTTCACGCCATTGCACTTACCTGCAAGTCGCCGGCTTACATACACGATTGATTCTTTCAAAAGCTAACTTAGGAACGGAATTAAAGGCCTTGAAGTTCTCCAATAGGCGGGTATTTTTTGTATTTATTGACAAAATCAAGTTATAGTTTGTCGATCGTTGTTTATGCATTCGCACTGATTTTCACGCCGTAATTCGGTTTACTGCAAGTCGCTGGTTTACATACTCGATTTATCCTTTTAAACGCTTTGCCTTTCTGCTACTTTTCCCCAAAAGCGAATACTGCTTATCACCATTCAAGAAAATGAGATGTTTTGATTAAAAACAGTCAAATTAATTCTCGCAAAATTGTGCCGTGTGCAGACGA
Source organism: Meandrina meandrites (assembly GCA_963693305.1). Classification (NCBI taxonomy): domain Eukaryota; kingdom Metazoa; phylum Cnidaria; class Anthozoa; order Scleractinia; family Meandrinidae; genus Meandrina; species Meandrina meandrites. Next base: position 28,353,500 of record OY855906.1, read on the forward strand.
CCAAACTACCCAAACAAAATTCATTCAATTTCACTTTCGTGACTCGCGGTTTTTTATGCTCTCTTTTGCTGCTACATTGGGCTTCTTTTTTATTATTTAAGTTACTTTTGTCTTTTTTTCTGATGACCTTTTCCGTGAGTACTGTTCAGTTTAGCGAATTTATTTTGTTTGGCGGAAAACAAATCATTCTTCACTTTAGCCGTAGCGATCGATTCAACATGCACATTGGATGCGCGCGTAAAATACAATTACATTTTGCAAGACAGTCTTTTTAGATTTTTTTTAACCAAGTAAGAAAAAAATAAATAAGTTATTTACCGGCTTTGGGTCGGTCCGTATCGTGAAAAACTGTGACCTCGGTCTTGAAAATGCTGCCCTCGGCCTGCGGCCTCGGGCAGCATTTTCAAGACCTCGGTCACAGTTTTTCACGATACGGACCTCCCAGCCGGCAAATAACATATATATATTGTGATAGTCACCGTATTCGTGTAATTTACGGTAATTCTCCTGTTATTCAGTATGTGGACCTATAGGTGTAGCGGACTGGGACACAATACCAGATGCTAGAATGACGGCAAGATCATTTGCACATAGGGCATATTATCCATACTACGGCCGACTGAATGAGCAGAGGGGAAATGGAGCTTGGGGTCCAAGAAATCGTAATGACAGAACACAGTATCTTCAAGTTGATATGGGGGCGGTGCTCTTTGTTTGTGCAGTGGCGACACAAGGGACCAGAACACACGGCGAATGGACCACCAGCTACAAAGTGCATTTTTCTACAGATGGGGTCACTTGGAGTGACTACAAACAAAGCAATGGTACCAATGTAAGGCAATTTCATTACCTGAAAATGTTTTTGTAGCTACCAGCGAACAATAGTTCCACTTTTAGTTATAGAATTTTAGATTGCTGTTGTTAATTTTAATGGTTATATGGCTTAGTGGGTGGATTTCTGAACCTGAGGCTATTTGCAATGAACTCAAAGGCTATCTAGCTAATAATAAATTAATCACACCTCATCATTTGTGTGTTTATATCTAGTATTTTATTTCAGTTTCTTTTCTTTTATTTGCAGGTGTTCTCAGGCAACACCGATCAAAATAGCACTGTGAAGCATTCACTCAGTACTGATGTCAAAGCCAGATTTGTTCGGTTTTATCCCGTCACATACTTCTCGTGGCCTTGTTTGAGAGTTGAAATATTTGTGTTAAAATAATATGATAACTGATTTGCTTGTTAGCTGGAATCGATTATTACAGGCCTTTAACAAAGATTGACATGACAAGCACTGTCTACTGAATATGACTGGAATCTTTACTTATCTTTGCAGTATGTTTAAATAAATTAATATTTCAGCTTTCAAACATAAGCTTATTATTACTTTTTGTTGCATTTCGGAATTTCTAGTGAAGCTTTAAAAGGGTAAAGGGCTGCAATTTTATAATAGTTCTCCTGACCGAATTAAAATATATTTTGTGACTTTAAAGGAGAACGGAAGACAAAAATGCAAATTTTTTAAACTAGTTTAAATGAAAGTATGTGATGTGTGTTAAGCAAATATTAAGGTATTTGGAATTGTACTTACGTTTTAACCCGATTATGACAGCAAAAAGGTGCTCGTCAGGGCAATTTGAACGTCCGCCATTTTGTCTGCCATATTGAAGGCTTGGCTGCAAAGCATGGCGTCACTGCGCAATAGAATTTTCAACTGAAGCTCGGACGACAAAAATTACAGTTCAATGTGCACTTCTATGATGTTGTAAAAAAAAACGCCTAGATACATATAAAGAAGCAGAAGCTTTCATCGATTACCTCTGGCAAATGGAGCGTTGCTCAATGAATTACTGGCGCGAATTAAAAGTGCGAATTCGCCTAAACAAGTCAATGTCATGATTGTTCAGATAACCTTGAAGAGAATTGCTTAACCGTGATCGCTGCCTCGAACTTTGGATCCGAAAAAACATACACAAGAGTTAAAGAAAGTTACTGTACCGACCATATTTCCACGTTAAAGTAGTGTATGCAGAAGGCTTAGCTTGAAAGCGAATGTCAGAGAAGCGAAAGCGAAGGTAAATTAAAAAGTAAAATCGACATATATGTTTATGACACTGTCTCCAGTGGGTATAATATTCTATTAAAGTTGCTCAGTTTCCAATTGTAGCATGAAACGTTTGCATGAAATAATTAGCTTGAATAGAACATGGTACAAACCGATCAGCTATTCCTTGTGACAATAAGTATTATGTTGGAGGATTTACCGAGTTCAGGAATCTAAAAAAAATTATTAGTCTGACAGCCGTGAAATTAAAGATAGTTCCCGTCATAAACCTTTCTAAGCCGATCATTTGATTGCTAGGGTGCTTAGAGCTCCCAGTACATCTTAGCGAAATTAATATACCGGTAAGCAGGTTATTCCGCAGCCAATTGAGCCACGAACGCTTTCTCAAATGCTCGTCGCAAAAACTCGTGACAACAAAACACATCAAACAACAGTTTCTCCTCACCGAAAGTAGGGCTGTTTATTAGCTTTCAAACACAAATATCATCTTCTGAATACATTCCTTTTTTGGAAGTAACCGGAAGAAAATACGTTCAAAATGGCGGACGTTCAATTGCGAAAAAAGACTACAAGTTTTAACCATTTTCGTCAATTTTGGTAGGAAAAATTCGCTTTTACTTGTTGTTTTCTACAAATCTAAGCTATTTCTATGATTTCCAGTGGTTATATAAAATATGAATTCTGGTCTTCCGTTCTCCTTTAAATGTTTCGAAATTTGAAAACAGTTTAGAGGAACAGTTTCGATTCACTGTGTGCTCTTTCCATGTACCCAAATATATTATAAGTATTGCACTTAGCTCTTATCAACCGAGCAGGAGGTCTGTATGGGAAAATCTTGACCGAGGTCGAGAGTACAGATCAAACGCAGTGAGGACTGTTCTCATGACCGAGGTCAAGATTTTCCCATACAGACCGACTAAGCTTGGTTAATAAGATGTTTATTATATGGTAAAACTAGAACATTTTCAGCTAAAAAAGTCGCTTCGGTTCGCCGTACTCGCTGACACTTCGCTGGTGAAAGAGAAGGTCGGTATCATCAGCAACTATGTTTTAATCGACTGATAGAATATTCATACTGATGTTTTAGTCGCTTTAATTTAGTCGCTTTAATTTTAACATCTGACCTTGCAATTACCTCGCAAATTCGTTTCTAGCGGGTGTTTTGATTTCGTGCCTGTGAACTGAACGAAAATTAGCCAAAGTATGCTCGTTCTTGTTACCTTTTTTTCGCGTCAAGCTTTCGTTCTTCCATTTATTTATTTATTTATTTATTTATTATTATTTTTCTTTTTTTTTTTGCTTCCCAGCTCGCATCCTTAAGAGTGGGCCTCCGTAAATATCGCCTGGAGGAGTGCAATTTGAAAAAAAAAAAAATCAAAAATTCTCAAACTTGGCCAGAATATAGGTCGAGTGGAACTATTTATAAAAAAAAAAATACTTGAAGTTCAATCAGATTTTTGTTTTACGCGAACGGCGATGATGACGGTTTGAAAGCTCTCACAAGGGCTTCATACAAAAATTTACCAAAATTGAACAAAAAAGCACAGTCAGGCAATTAATACTTCATTCAAAAGAAGACATACTGCTTAACAATTTAAATGATTATATGAACAATTTAACTCAAAACATAATATTTTCAAGATTTTTAATTTTCGGCTTATTTTTCCGATTTCAGCACGAGAAGAAATGGCGAAATTGAGAGCGAAAAAACTCAACTTGGTACATAAGCCGGTGCTATAAAAATGTATCCCAACAAAAGAGCAACATTATATTTCGTTTTCAAATATATGCAATAAAATTTTTGGGCTACTCAAACAACAAAATTTGGAAGCGCGAAATGCAAGTGGTACCGAGCTGAAAAATCGCAATTTCGTGTCACGGTATACCCATCAATAAAATGTCAAAATTGACAGTTAAAAATGGCACTTTGGTTCGTCATCTAGTGTTATGAAAATAAACCCAACGGAAGAGCAACGTTTGTTCTTCAAGTAAATGTAAAAATATTTTTGGGCTACTTAAACAACGAATTTTGAGAGCGCTATACGCAAAGTGCTTCGGAGCTCAGTTTCTGGGCCATCGCTTGGAAGATGTGTCACGCACACCTGGTCACGCAATTTCAAATGTAAGGATATTTGAGCTCAGTAACACTTGCGTACATCGCTCTCAAAATTCGCTGTTAAAGAAGCCCAAAATGTTTTTACATTTACTTTTAGATGAAACGTTGCTCTTTCATTAGGTTATATTTTTATAACACTAGATGTCGAACCAAAGTGCGATTTTTAACTGTCAATTTTGACATTTTATTGATGGGAATACCGTGACACAAAATAGCGATTTTTGAGCTATGTACCACTTGCATTTTGCGCTGTGAAATTTTTTTTTGTTTGAGCAGCCCAAAAATTTTATTGCACATATTGGAAGACGAAGTGTTGCTCTTTTCTTGGGATATAGTTTTATAGCACCGGCTCATGTACCAAGTTGAGGTTTTTCGCCCTCAACTTTGTCATTTTTTGCCGTCCTGAAATCGGCAAAATAAGACGAAAAATTAAAAATCTTGAAAATATTATACTTTGAGCTAAACTGTTCATTTAACCGTTTAAATTGTTAAAGGTCAAATGAACCAAAATTTCGATGACATTCTTTCTTTAGCGACTTTAAAGCAACCAAACGCTAGAAGAATCCATTAAGCCTTAAGGCGCGAACTATAGCAAAAACAAAGAAGATTTCCGAAGACTTCACGAAAACATTTCAAAAATGACCGCGTACTGGAATGGAAGGAATGGATCGAGCTTTGAATTTTGTGACGTAATAATTTTGTTTACGGCTTTGCGATCGAAGAGATGATCGTTGTTTAAAGAGCGAATAATGTAAAGTTTGAGATTTTGAGTCAGTCTGAGTAATTTCAAGTAATTCTGAAAGGATCTATTTTTTTTAAAACATGGTAGTTATATTTTTTACTACATTGGAATCCAGTTTCAAAGATTAATAATTATTAAAGCACTGAGTAAAATTGTAAGCATTGTGCGATATAGGAGATTTTCAAACACTGGATGGCGATCATGGCGTATAAAAATCATCAGTCCACTCAGCTTGATATAAAACAGTTATTTTTGTTATATATCCCAAGGAAAATGCAGTTTTTTTTTTTTTTGGATTCGCACGCAATTATAATCAGGACGTGTGCGGCTTGCAACAATTTCGGTACAGTCGGTACAGTCGGTACGGTCGGTACAGTCGGCACGCTCGGTACAGTCTCACTATTAACGGTATATTCACTATCATTAACAGAGTAGGAAGAACCACCAAGTATATGTACCAAAAAAATGAACATGATGATTGCAGGATGTGTTTTGCTAGTTATAAATAGGATGTGGCAATTTAAATTTTAAAAATATTCCATTGTTCTTGCGAGATAGCCAATCACAGAGCCGCTTTGGATCGGTGCAGTACGGCTCGGATTCCAGTGTAGTAAAAAATATAACTTCCATGTTTTAAACAAACTTAGTTCCTTTCAGAATTACTTGAATTACTCAGACTGACTCAAATTCTCAAACTTTACGTTATTCGCTCTTCAAATGACGATCGTCCCCTCGATCGCAAAGCCGTCAAAAAAAAATTATTACGTCACAAAATTCAAAGCTCGATCCATTCCTTCCATTCCAGTGCGCGGTCATTTTTGAAACGTTTTCGTGAAGCCTTCGGAAATCTTCGTACTTTTTGCTATAGATCACGCTTTAAGGCTCAGAACGCAATATTTCTTCCTAAGTTTACTTAATAATGGCTTCTTTTAGCGTTTGGTTGCTTTAAAGATGTTCCATTCTTGTGAGCTTCATCACTGAAAGACTTCCCGCAACTTCACAGCACACCAATAATGACGTCACAGTTTTGAGTTCCGAAAATTTCCCGACAATTTTCCCGAGCGCTCTGCGATTATGAAGGCCAAAAATAAGCATTTTTCAACTTGAAATTTCTCTGTTTTGCAAAGTCCAATTACTTTGAAACTTCGGAATATGTTTATTTGGTTCTTAATCAACAAATTGGCCCAAAAAGAAGAAAATTCGAAATTTTGGTTCATTTGACCTTTAAGCGGTTTGTCTTCTTTTGAGTGATGTATTAATTGCTTGACTGTGCCTTTTTGTTGATTTTTGGTAAATTTTTAAGTCATGTGTTGTATGAAGCCCTTGTGAGAGCTTTCAAACCGTCATCTTCGCCGTTCGGGTAAAACAAAAATCTGATTGAACTTAAAGTATTTTTTTCTATAAATAGTTCCACAAGACCTACATTCTGGCCAAGTTTGAGAATTTTCGATTTTTTTTTTTTCAAATTGCACTCCTCCAGGCGATATTTACGGAAGCCCTCTCCTAAATACTCGAAGATACAATATCAGGTCAATTAAAATAGAAAGAATATAATAGAATGTAAAAATCTTTGTTATGAGCTCAATAAAGTTATTATTATTACTATTGAAGTAGACAGTCACTGATTTGAAACATAGGCACGCAATGCGTGCAAGAGTTATTGTTTGGGGGGTTGGCGGGCAAGAGAAGGTTTAGACTGTTGGATATTTAACGATTATTCAACAAAGGCGAAGTGAATCTCGGCGAATATTGTCGGCGACGAAGTCAAGGGGACTATCTTCATTCATTTCACTCAATTCACACAGATTGTGAATCAATTCACACACAAGTTAGGCAATAAAACGGAACAAAAGAAACAATACCTAAAAAAAAAGGCAATCGTCCTTTACCTTTTGTTTGATCGTTGGTAACTTACCGTAAATTGTTCTTATCATTTTGAAATGAGTAGCAGTGGTTTGAAGAGAATTAAATTTTGGTCAGGCTAGGGGGGAGGCGGGGAGGGGGGAGGGGGGAGGGGGGAGGGGGTGGTCGGAATACTCCGTGAAGAAAATACTGCCTGGAGAAAAGGGACTTTTGTTTGGGAAAAGCGTACAGGTTTCATGAGTTGGATCAGTGTATACATTTGTGGGAAAGTGCTTTGTGCAAATGCTTTTACAATTATTTCATCGGTCAGCAAAACTAGCCCGACCAAAACCTACGCTCAAATACCAATTTAGCGTTCGGCCTTTTGCGTCACTCAAAATACGTTTCATAAGCAATTTGATTTTCCATTGACCTTCTCCCTGCATGTAACCTAAATCGATCGCATACAAACTATCGCAATCAGGATTACTGCAGATACCAAACGCAATTTGATTGGTTCCTTGATAGAAACCCCAACCTGATTGGTGTGATGTAAACACGGCCAAAGAACGACTATGACGCGTCAAAGTCTAATTTAATTAATTTTTTGGTTTAAAATGTCGCCACAGAGTCTCCAGCAACATTTGAAGGGTTTCCGAATCAAAATTCGATTTTTTGAGAATCCCCATAAATACACGGTATTACAATACCACTCATCACAAATTAAAAAAAAAAAAATGCAAAAATTTAACTGGACGTGCCGCTAAATAAGCTTCTTGTTTTTTCCGTGGGAACAACCGTATGTGATTCGTCGGTTCTAATTGAAACTACTCGTCCGTGAAAACAAAAGTGTCAAGTTACCATCTGTAACTAAAAATAAGGAGTAGACCATTAGATTTTTGATGGGGGGGGGGGGGGGGGGGGGTTGTGCAAATCCCCCAAAAACTATCGAGCATGTGCTTCTGGTTCAAAAAAAATATATCATGCAGAATTGTTAAGAAGGAAAAAAATATCGAGCAGCCGTAATCAGAGCATGGCAAATGATTTTTGTGTGAATAGAACTGTCCTGGTACTGGCCTTTAGAAAGGACCATTGACAACACCTGCTGGTTATGTCCCCTCCAGCTTCTACGTCCACTCAAAATTCGTCTTAACTGGTAAAATCTACAGTGAAGTCCCCATTTATTGAACCCTCATTTTTTTGAAACTCTAGATAACTCCAAATACTAAATACGTATTTTGAGAAGCAAGATTACTATTCAATTTCTCCTTCTTTGCAGTCCCTCTTTCTTGCTTTGAAAGTAATAAACAGGGTGCAAATAAGATGGATTTTCCAGCTCGCCCTTTGGACAAGTTGGAACCATTACACGCAAGTCTGAAGGCTTTTCTCAGTAGCGTTACGTAATTAGCAGGAAAAAACGTTCACTTGCCCAGTGGGCAAGTGATGCATAACATCCACTAGCCTGACAGGGAAATCCACTAGCCCCAGGCTAGTGGAGATGCATTTCTTTGTGCATTGAATAAAGATGAAACTCTTTATTGCTTTGAAAGAAAGATATAAACTTTAAAAGGCATTGCGTGTAAAGGCGGTTTTTGACAGGGTGATTTTTGAGTGGCTGGTGACGGTCAAGTTAACTTCAAAATTTGTGTTTTAAATTTCCATTAAAAAAGTATCGTGCAAGGACATGGAGATTAAAAAAAAAATCCTGCATGGCTGGAAGAATAAAAAAAAAATATCTAGCAGCCTAAAAATCATGCAACCCCCCCATCAAAAATAAAATGGTCCACCCCTAACTCAGATGTTTTCGATGTCCTCTTCAGCGTATGTAACAGGATACTTTTGTTTTTCTCTTCAGCGTATAACTTCATACTTAAATTTCTTTCTTCTTTTGTTATTACTCATAATTTTAGCTATTGAATTATCGAGTCTAAGAAACCAGAAAACTTGGTTGCAGCGATATGTCCCGTCAATTCAAACTTCAGCTGGTTAAAATTACGTTCCCAACACACACTTCCGAAATGCCTCGAGATTAACGGGCTTATTACCTAAGGTGTTAAATTTTAGCCAGTCAGCATAATCTGTAATCAGTTTACTCATTCCTCCACATGACTGATTTGAAACATGAAACACCATATTAAAACACTCCGTCACGAATATCACCTGCAGTTTCTGTTTACTGCGAACGCCGTGACTTCTTTTATTTTTTGAAAATCTCGGATTCAAGATTGTGTTGTAGAGAGTGATTGTGTTCAGACGGTTGTTCTTTCGGAGAACGCGAAAAGGTTAATTAATAAAAAGGTCCGCGATGCTTTCATTAAACTGCTTTTGTTATTAAATGGTAACACCTTTGAGTTCACTTCTATCTCGATTCCCAGTCGTTAGTGGATAACAACTGCGGTTTTCAAGACTACTGAAAATCAAGTGCATCCTTTTATGAGCTTCACGAAGAAAAATATCCAGTTGCTTTGCCAGGGCTTAATCAATAACAGTTATAACAATCCAATCTCAATTGTGAAGAACTGTTTCATCGTCGACGAAATGCGGCTATAATGTCTCCATTATATCTGCCAAATTTAATGTTGTCTGCTGTAGCCAGAATTTCGATAGGACCGATAGTGATACGGCAAAAATGAAAAGTGGAACTTGGAAACTTGCTCGAACAAATTGGAATTAAAAGTTGCAAGTTGCTTCGATGAAAGCTATCAATCAGTACATCCGGTAAAGATTGCCCGTTTTGGGGATTCTCTAGCCGTTCCTTGTTTTAAAGATTCTCCATTTTAAAGAGTTCATGTCTCCAAGATTCCTCGTTTTAAAACTTATCCAGGCATTTAAAAGATACCACGTTTCAAAGCTAAAGAATCCCTATTTTAATGATTCCTCGTTTTAAACATTCCCAATTTAAAGATTCGTTTTAAACATTTTAGGGTTTCCAATTATAAAGGTTTCCCCATTTTAAAGATTATTTCCCCGTGACCTTTCCCCATTCCCCATGACTAGATTTTTATATTGCAAAAGCTTTATTGGGCTGAGATATAGCTGGCCACTGCGGGGAGCCGGTCCCTTATGAGAACTTCAACTGTGCTGGTGCGGTTATATAGTGCGACCCAGTGGAAAAAAAAAAATAAAATAAAATAACGACAAAACATGGATGAATGACTGACGTAAACTTTTAATGATATAGCTTGAGCTTCTATTTGCATAACAACCCGTAACCAGGATTTTGTTAGTCCCAATGCAATAATAATAATTATCATTATAATAATAAGATTAGTTTTCTGCTGTTGTTGTCCTGAATAGTGCCGTTGATAAAAGACTGATATTCTTAAATCTGTTATGAAATTCCGCACGACAAACATGTGCACTAAGCTCGACTAAGGAATAGTACACCAAATACGCAGCTGGTATCACGGAATAGCTTACAGCGGATCATTTTATATCATGTCACGGAAATTGTAATTAGCTGCTAGTTTCTATAAATTCAGTTCCACAGTGTTAAATTAATCAAACTAGGCAAAAATCTCAGGTGTTCCGTGTTTCTTAGAGGAGAAACGGAACAAGCTAGATCTGCCTGCCCGAATGATAACGTCAGTGATAATGACCAAGTAAAACGTACTTATAAATTATGAATGTTGTCTAGTTTGATGTTAAATAAATGGAGAAACAAAAACATGCCTTTTCTTTTCTTTTTATCGAATACATATTGACCGAAAAAGCAGCGAAATTGTTCAATCTGAATGGCAAAATAAAAGACTTTGTCAGAACTGAATTTACACCGTGCTCGTAAAATGCAGCTTTAATTAAAACACATATCATCAAATAAACCTATATTATCCAATTAGCTAATGGGTTATTGAAAGTAAATGTCAATAGATTGGCTAATATTATATTATAATTTATGTAATTAACGAAACCGTACCTGCTATGTTGCTAATGAGGAAAAAAAGGCAAACATGTCTGTATGAATGTGTTCGTAAAAAGCACGATTTCGTGGTGAAATTGAACTTCAATTTTAATTTAAATACTAGTTGCAAGAATTAAATTTGTGTAATATAACAAGTAAACGAATTGTCAGAATAATTATATCGTAATTATGGATGGCGTTTATTTTTTTATTTAATTTTGCTTAACTCCAATAATATATATGTTAATGAAGTCATTTAGCTCAAAGTTTACAATCTCCATTTACCTATTTCAACACCTTTATTTCTTGCATCATTTTTCCTGAGTATCTACTAAGTACCTGGAGGTGTATTGTCAGTTCCTGTCCAGCTGACTATGTATTGTCGTCAGTGATAAGATAAGGAGAGAAAGTTTGACAGACACTTCAGGCGATTACGGACAGCCCATTTGTTAATTATAAGACGACAGAGTTCCAAATATTAGCGACAAAACCGAACCAGAAGCGCCACTCGTTAAACAGGTTGGGTACAACTTAACCTACTGATGGCTGCTTTCTGCATGACCCAGTTGGTTATAGTCACTCTCAACGTTCTCCTGGTTGTTTTACTTGTGGTGGCAAACACAGACTTTTGTGGAAGCGTTTTTGAAACCCAAGTCGGTACGTAAACACATCGAAACTAGAACAGGCACAGGACTGCTTCTTTAGATCGTTTCCGTGGAATGTTTTTGTTGATGACACTTTTATTTTCTTTTTTTTTTTTCTTTTTAGACCATGCCTTAAATGGTCACGTAATGGCCAATGCTGTTGTTGCCGACGAGTTTGAATGTCAGCTAAAATGCCTCGGAAATAACAGTTGCAAGTCGTTTAATATTCCTCATAACGACGGCAACAGCGCTAAACGACGCCTGTGTGAGCTAAACAATGACACCCGACAGATGAAGCCAGAAGATTTGAAATGGGAGAAAGGATTCACATACTATGGTTTTGTTCAGGTTAGTTAGTTAGTTCTTACTTTGATGAACATTTCCTGGTTCAGGTACAACTGCTTTCTCACTTATTTTGTTGATTAATAAAGAGCGCGAGAATAGTATTTTATTGATATACAGTATACTCAGTCAAGCACACGAGGAGCGTTAGGAAGGACACTAGCCGATACTGCTTTGATACGGTCAGCAAACTTTATAAGCTAAATATCGTTATTTTATCTCCCATCTAGGTCTCTTTCGTCGATGTTTCCCGTAATCGGAATGGCCAAGCAACAAAGATTGGTCAGTGTCACCCAGGATACAAGGGAAAACAGTGTCAAACAGGTGAGTTGTAATGCATTTAATGTATTTCTTAGGTGCCCGTTTGTACGAGGCTTATTTCGGTAGCCAATTAAAAGCTCGTGTATTCTTGAAATAAAGAAGACCAGGCTGCATCATTACAGAGTTTTCTTTGTAAGATGGCGGGAATCGAATACAAGAGTCGGTTGGGAGATCGGATCGTAGTTTTACATTTTATAGCGCGTTCAAGATCAACAATCCTTCATAACATTGCAACAAAACCATTGCATGTTGCTTTCTAGCTACAAGAAGTTCCTGTAAGGACATCCGAGATTCAGGTGACTTCAAAGGAGACGGCGACTACTGGATCGATCCAGAGAAGAGTGGAAAACCTTTTAAAGTCTTCTGTAACATGACAAGTGGCGGGGGTAAGTTTCTTGTTTCAGTTGTTCTCGCAAATGTAAATTTAATTGTGCGTTCGCGATCGAGTTCTTGTTCTTCCGTTCTTTCTTGCTTCCAGTCATGGTGCTATTATCGTTTGCACGGGTGGTATGCTTTGAAGAATCTATTGCTAAGTTTGTATTAATGACAACTCTTCTGCTTTTTTGGAACAAGGAATACCTGAATATTTATGCAATATTTCAGGTGGAATGCATTCGTTGATTGCCGATCGACACTTGTTTTTGCAATGTCCAGTTAGACAAGAAAATAAAATTACTATTACTGCGTTTAAATTTATGCTATTTTTGTCGCTTCTAAAACGAGTGATAACCATTTTTCGATGCAATCATTTTCAAAATCGGATCAAGAAATGTTCTTTACGGGTCGTGAATAACATTATCCATTCGAACGTACGAATCGAAGGAATCGATCGAATCGACCATTTTTCACTGTTCATTTTCACTGTTCGTTTTTCACTGTTGTCCTCACAGGTATCCCAAGCTCCTTTGGGAGCCGTCAACATGACATTGAGTAACAGCGTTATTGTAAGAGTTTGTATGGGAAAAAGTGTTGTCACAAATGAGACGCAGTTTTCGGATAGACAACTCGGCTCGGTAATTATATTCTCCATTCGTATTTATGGCTACAATTGTCCGATTGACAATTTACTTGCCGTGTCGTGAATAGGGAGCTTAAGCAAAATACGACGGCAACGTGAACGAGAACGTCACTAAACAAAAGGCTTAATGAGCAGAACAATAGCTCTGCACGTGCGTTTTGAATCTTGGTACATTTCTTGGCCGTTCTCTGCGAAACAACAACGTGAAATGACCAAATTTTGCATATTTTGGAGAACGTGAACGACGACGGCTAAATATTCGTATTTCTATTTGGAGTTGAACGCTCTCTTTACATATTCAGCTGGAGCTACTTCCTGAACCAATAGATACACCGAATACATCTGGATAATCGCGAGATTCTCGAGTAAAATATAAATCTATTTTTCACTAGGCGTTGTCCTTGGCGTTGCCGTCGTCATTGCTTAAGGTCCCTATTAACGCTATCCATCCAGACGAATCGATCGAATCGACAGGCACTGCATCCTCTCAGTCACTTACGAAATGCAATTTTTGGATCGACAACGTTTTCACCTCGAATTGGACATGCATGCAGCTGTAGTGTTTAAAGCGTTTTCTGTAATAGCGATAACCCAGTCGAAAAGAATCCCAGTCGAAAAGAAAGACCACTCGAAGCCCGAATTGGATGGGCTTGTGTATTTATCGATGTAACCAGTGAGACAGGAACCTTCACCCGGCTAGGCAACCTTGCAATAAAAGGTCTTACTTGGAAGAAATGCCTGGTTTACTTAGATGGATCATGGACCATTGTTTAACACCTGTCCATTCTCCGTTACGTCTTCGAGGGGCTGCGGGACACAGATTAAATTTGGAGCCACCAAAGTGCATCTTCCTCCAGCGAAGGGTTATGTTGCTTCAGGCGAGTGGAAAGAAACCGACCCTGAGAAAACGGTGGCTGTCCGCGAGTGGCCAACTCCGACCAGTGTCTACGAATTGAAAGGGTTTTTTGGGCCTTGTACAATTTTATAGACGATTCATTATGACTCCTAAACTACTTGCCAAGGAGAAAAGTGAAGTTCACGCTGGGATCCAGACAAGAGAAAGCCTAGCCTTCTGTGACCTCAGACATTCCATCTCTAACCCACCATTATAAGCCTGCCTGGAATTCAGCGGAACCAGCAGGCAATTGATCTAAGTAGGAGCTCCATATTTGCCATCTTCTTTCCCGAAAGCAAGCCAGTGGGGCAGAACATCAAGTGTTCTTGCCTGTGGAAGAAAATTCCCTTTACCCCTTATGATATTCTTGCTCTGGTTGACTTAATTGACCATTTGTAGCTGTTATCTTCTTGGTGCATAAAAAGTTTGCGTTGAGGAGGGCGATCTCATTTAAACAGTCGGAGGGACTGGTAGCGCGGTGGCTGGTGAAGCTCGAGAAATGAGCACTGTCGTACGTTGAGTTATGCTAAAGCGAATGTGCCTTCCCACAAGCCGAGACAAGAACGGGGAAGTTGCCAATAGTGTTGTGACACTGAATAGCTTTTCTAAGCAGTCCTGCAAATGAAAAAAGAAGAAAAGGGGAACATCCAAGAATTTGAAAGGCAAATAGTCTCGGTCTGCAGATGAATTTCTCAGGGCCAACGCTGCGTGCACGATCGATTCTGATATTAGCTCAATGATTACAAGAGTAGAAGAAGGTAAATCTTAACCATCGCCTGGCGATGAATCCCATCTCTAGGGCAATGTCAACCCAAACTTCTAAGGGCAAAAGATAATATACCGAGAAGTCACCCAGAGAAGAAAAAGTCAAAGAATCTGTAACCCAGGGTCGTCCTCGAAGAGCCTTCGGTACAAGCGATCTGCCAATTTTACATGGCGGGCTAGGAGAGGGCCATCTCATACAGCTCGAAACACTGTCTGTGTTCAAACCAGATTCTAGAGGCCTGGCATCCCCGAAACTTTGAAAGACCATTATGAGACCTGTTTGACTAGTGCCGAGTGCAAGCGTCCTAAAAATAATAAAAAAATAAATAAATAAATAAATAAATAAATAACACGCCAGAGACACCGCTTCATACCGTCAATTCAATTTACTCTTTCCATCAACTCCACAGTTCCATCAATGGTCGACTTCTAGGAACCCAATCTGTTAACCGCTACATCATTAACGTCCGGTTTTCATTTGCAAATTGTATGAAAGCGTGTGCCTTACGAAACCAAAGAGGACAGATTTATACGTGACGTCTGGTAGACAACTGGATTTATCGGCGTCTGATACCATCCATTCTGTCCAAGGACGCAACTCTGAATCCCACCTGTGTGGTGAACTTTGCCACACGGTTGATGTTAAGAAAACTGGAGCTATTGCTTAATTTCTAATAGAAAATGGGCAGGCTGTGAAGTGTTGGAACGTACAACTGATGCCAACTACAGCCTAAAGAGGGCACAAGACCCTACTCGCTGCCGATGAATTGTACATTTCAACGTAAGTACCCACTAGATGGACGAGGAAAAAGACATTCTTGAATCTCCAGTAGGGCGTGGCACTTAATATAGACGACCTAAATATAGATCGAGATGTGGATAACAGTCCAGACTTCCGCCTCCCATGCCATAACCAGTCGTGATCAAGCATAATCAAGTCATCAGGATCCTGAATACGATGGAATTGAAGGTAGATGAACATCAGACAAGCTAAGGCCCACCCAGTCGATGACACTTGCAAGTCAAATGACCGTTACCCTGAAGTTCACTTGCCACCAGACAATCAAGTGGGAAAAATTGATTCCGCCCTCGTAAACCCTGGTGCGATGAGTGGATTATAGGAGAATACCACCCACCAACAGGAAAGAGTACACGAGGTGCGATTGCCCCCTAACGGTGATGTGGAGCAAGCTAAGGGGAAAGTTACTAAGGCTAACTGCAATGGCAACTCGCTCCCGAAATAGGGTAAGAGCGATATGTCTCCCAGAGTGCTATGGACTGGGACCTAAACGCCATATCTTCATCCAGTTATTCTCTGCCCCTAAGGACCAAAATTGGAACCCTCAAGGCTTCCGTCCAAGAGTTGAAACATCGAGTGCCCCACTTTTAATAGGATTATGCGTATTAGGGACAGTTACTCGGGAAACATACGACGGAGTGAAAGATCAAGTGTAAAGTGAGACGGGTACGAAACGTCTTGACTATCGGACATTATTGAATTCTCAACCTCGGATATTGCATTTCTAGCTTTGTGATTGGTTTACTGAATCCCGATTATCAGCCAATATACCTATGTTTGACCTTACATAGGAAACGAGTGCGGCAAGTGCCGCTCGGCCTAAAATTTTCCTGCGGGAAGCGAAAGTTCCATCAGAAAAATGGCAAATTTGGCGAGCTTTATAAGCTTATACACGAAATAATGGACAGTGCCCCCTCTCAAATCCCAAAATACCACAAAAATGCCATAGTTGACTCAGCTACGTATAACTGAAAGGATTGAGGCGAAATGTGTAATAAAAATACTTGTAAATGTGCAACAAGAGCGACTGAACGAAGAAGAAAAGCAGCAAATAATTTACGGGAAGACCAGAAAACTGACACAATTTCATTCATGCAGTGTTCAACGTAAAATTAGGCTCAGCACTTCAGTTAAGTTTGTTACCTTTCAATCTTGATCTTGTCCTTTTATAATTCAATAAACTTCATCGACTCTAGAGTGCAATTTGGTTTCAGCATAATGTAGTAGTCTTGATGACAGCCGTGGAGCCGTGAACAAGTACAATATGTAAATACTTGCTTCGCTGGTCTTACACAAGGCGTATAATTTCCACAAAAGCTATTGCTTTGGGTCTTCCCGTAAACCTTAATTGTTGTCACAATTTTCCAGAATGAAAAGACGATTTACGAGGAGATTGTCCGAGGAAAATCTTCATACGAAAACTCTCTCGCTCGCTTTCCTCGCTTTTCATTCAACTCAAGGAGTGAAGACCACGTCACAAATTTCCCCACCTCCTCATACTATCACTTCGTTTACATCAAAATGAAATGTCCAGTTGATTTATACTGAAGTTAACAGCTGGATAGCAACATTTAATTAGGCGCCGTTTTATTGTCCCCCATTTTGTTTTCCTTTTAAGGGGCGGGGAGGGGGGGGGGGGAGGGCAATGTAAACCTGCACAACAAGCGGTTTATTTATTTAGTTTTCCGCCAGGTCAATTCTCAGGTTCCATGACACAGTTTCGCACACCAGAATTTGTGTGCTATTGTAGCTACCGTTTCCGGCGTGTGTGCAATCGAAGGAATTAACTTGAACGACAAAAGAAAAGGAACTAAAATTTCGGACCCCATCCTCCTTTCCATCCACTATATCTAACAAAGCTCGGAACCCTTTCTGTAAGCCTTAAAGGAACCCTCCACTGTTTTTACAAGTATTGCTTAAAATGTTCCGAATGTGCTCATTAGTAGATCCTATATTAAAAAAATGCCTTACCTAGCGAACTGATTTTTTTATCGATTTTCAAAGACGAGCCCGTCAGCCTCTTCGTAATTCCCGCGGCTGCCATCTTGAATAGCGCGCAATGGACTGTGGGCATTGATGACGTATCGTGGTTGCTCGCTCCAAGCTCTGCTGTATGAATTCGAGATAATTTGGTAAACATGTCGCAGATTTTGCCATATCAGCCACATATCACCTGGACCTACAGTACTCTTTTAACCTGGAACTTTACTCTTCTTTCTGATGAATTTTAAAAACCGCCACCATCCCCCCTTCCACCACCCTCGCAGTACCTTTTTCAGCAATCACAATGAAACTTAAAGGATGCATAGAATGTTCGAAAATCTGTCTTTTGATATATGTCACGGGGGATGATAACGTCACATGACGTGATAATTAGACCTTGATGTTAAAACAGCCGTCGTCTTGAATTTCAATTTTTTTCCGAAACGTCTGAAAACCGCTCAAAATTACTGAAAAGTACTCAAAATCTATAAAACGGTGCAAGGAATATAAAAAGGTGAAATTAAGCGCATTAAGAACCGTTCTCTGAGAAAGTGAAGCAAACTTGGAAATGAAAATTTTTAACCCCCCTTCATTTTTTGTGTGGAGGTAGGCTACCTGGGGGGATGAACAAAAACGACCATATTTTGATTGGCAGATGTATTGTTTCCATGGTAACCGCACTTGGTCACGCAAGCCTCAGGTTCATGTTTTGAGCTAAAATTTCACTCTCAAAAAGTAAAAATATACGAGGCTAGTTCTCGGGTAAATATAAACCAAATCAAATGAAACTCCAGCAGAAAGTAGAGTCATTCTTCTAGTTTATAAAAATTATTGTAAAAGTATTTTGAGGTTTATGAACAAGGAAAAAATTGACGCTGTGTAATAAAGCCTGTCGGCCATTTCGACAAGCGGCAAAATCAAGCAAAACCAATTTCGCTATTTTTCCCAAAGTACTCACTTTCTTGAAACCAAATTAGCAGCAGAGCTAATATGGATAATGTAGTTTCGAAATATCATAACATCTTTTTGGGGAACGTTATATTTTGTCCATAGGCATTCAAGACATACAAGGCAAATTGCAACAAATTGCAAGATTGGCCATTTTGAGGGCCTCGCTATTTGGCCTAAAAAGGCTTAAGAGAGATGAATTCAGCTTGAAAATAATTTTATATCACCTGGCCTGTTACGTAAATGTGATTAATAACGTTTTGGTTGGCGAATTTGGTGAAATTTAAATTAATACAAAAGCCTACCTTGCAAGTTTTGGCAATTTCTTCAAGACGATTTGTTGTCTGAGACTCGCCTTCGCTCCCTCCAATTTCTTGACCAAATTAAGCACAGACACTAGCAGAAAGGCCAAATCTAACAGTTTCCCACATCAAAATCCATTTTCCTGCGTTTCAGACCACAAATGATGATACATTAATCCGCATACTTGATAAACAACAGTTCGCCGCCATGTCAAAACACATCCGTAACTTTGTGATTTCTTCCGTCGAG